>JADLZK010009598.1:0-94991 GCA_015847255.1 Hyparrhenia diplandra | reverse complement strand
AACTGCTTAGCACTCAGTTTGCATCAAACCTGCTCCCCAGCCTGCCGGCCCAGCTAGTCCACCCACGGGCCCACTAGGCCCAATCGTGTTGGGTCGTATATATTGTCCTAAACCCTAATCCGCACTGCCCCATCCCACTCCCACCCAGCAAATTCAAATCGGCTCGTTCTAGCGGCGTCCATCCCCACCCCTCCTCCGGACGGCGACGGCGACGGCGCGGCTCCGCCACTCCCTACGGCAGCGTGGCCCCGCCCCTCGAGCAGCGGCTGCGCGTGCGCCCACCTCGACCCGCGGAGGCTCGACCGGGGGGCCTCCCGAGCAGCGGAGGTAGCACCGCCCCCGCGCCTCCCCACCACGTTCGGCGCCCCCGGCAGTTGCGCGGCCCGCCCACGCGGTCGGCGGCCTCCGACGGCTGTGTGCCGTCCGCAGCTCACGCATGGCGGCCGTTGAGGCCGAAATCCTCTCTCGCCCAACCCCGCGTGGGTCGCGCTGTAACTTCTCCGTCTCCAAAGCAGCGCCGTCATCTCATCCTCATCGATGGCGAGCAGCGGTGTCGAGGAGCCCTCCACCGACGAAACGACGGCGGCCTCCTCGGCGGCCAGCACGGCGCGAGATGCGGCGATGGCTCCCTCCACCCCCGACGGATCCAATAGTACTTGCCCACCTCGTCCACGACCGGATGCAGCCACCACGCGTGCCCGCATTCTTCTTCGCCGACCGGAATCAAGCACCATACGCGTCGGCTCCCGCCGCGGCGCCCTCTCCTTCCTCAGATCCGGTCAATATGTAGCTGGCAAAGAGGCCGCCCTCCCTGAGATCCCGGTGCCCGGCGGTTCCAAGCCTGCCCAACGCCGGATCCCTCCAGTGATGACTAGGGAGAACCGACTTCTTCCCTGCTCGATCACCCGTAAGTTTTCAGCCAGGATGCCTTGCATTGTTCCCGGCCCAGGCTGCATAGTGGTGATGTGCCGTTTCTGCACGAGATCCTCTTTTATATCAGATTTCATATATGCAGGCTCTAATGAATGTGGAAATTGAATCTATGAATGCGTATAATGTGAATGAAATTGAAATCTTAATGAATGCATAGGATTTGAATAGATTTCTATCTAGGTTTGATCGAAAACTTGTTCTGCCTTATATGCCTTGTATTAATTGATTTTTATGGCTGCACATGTTTACATTTTTCTGATTTCTGCATGTACTAAAATATCTGCTGATAGAGCTTAGCCCATGTAGGCAACCACGCCACCTTCCTCCACCTACCCCGCATGCATGGACTTTTTCATCACCACGACGGCAGTGCCACGCCGTTCGTGATGGCCCTGAGCGGCAGCTGCTCCGATGCACTCGCTGATAATGTGTGCGCATTACTCATCCCGCACATCTATATGATTTAGCACTAGATTGATGGATATATTTTTGTGTGTTTTAGTCATAGAAGAGGTGAGGTTCACATGCTAAAAACTAGATCTGGATTGATGGATTTTCTATGCTTATTCAAAGAAGGTGCTGCCATTTTTGCTGGATGCTTGAATCGATCTGCAGGCTGTAAGCGGTAGAACTAGATCGTCTGCACATGTACAGCGATATGTTTTGGATGCATAAAAATTTAGCCTTTAGGTGCTACGATAAGTTTACTCCTTCAGGCTGCTAAGTTCTGACGCGACCTACACATCTCTTATGATTGTGCATGAATTTGAGAAACTGAAAGTCAGTGCATACTAATTGGTGATCATAATTGTGCGCACCAAGGGGATTGAGTGATATACTATGACGCTGCTCATCGATCGGGAGGCCACAAAGCTAGACTGCACCATTGCCAATGTTGAATTTGAAGTTTGTTAACAAATAATAATGTGAGATGCAATGGTGGCTACAGCGAGTGTCCGCACCATTGCCCTCACGCGAGCTCCCCCTACTGCGGCGTGGTCGCCACTTTACCGTCGTCCCCACCGGCGGCATCTCAACTGCCAATGTCAAGAAAGCGTCCGACACATCCGGCCTCAAGGTGAGGCAGCATGAGCGGCTACAACAAGTGCAGTGACTCTATTCAGAGCAGTGAGGGTTGAGGCCATAGGTTTTCAAACTTCTTATGCCAACCATGTAGTAGTTTTGTATGCTTCTTTATGGCGTGTTTTTAGCTTGCATTTATTCTTAGTTTAGTCATGTGAACTGTGGTTATCATCAATCCATTTCCCTAGTTCAGCGTGCTTGGTTTTGTGTGGAATATCCCTCATGCTTTTGGTTGTGGTAGTTCAGTTTTTCTGCAGTGTCCTTAACTCCCTATACCCATTTTTAACCCTTTGATGCTCCTCATTCCACAGATGATTGATTGGATTTATCCTGTGAATACATGATTTGTCAGCAGTTCAAATTCTGTGGGTGACAGCCAACAACCTGTATAGAAATGACTTCACTGTTACTGATAATTCAAGGTAACTTCTACTGAATTTTAGACTTTTAGTTATTATTACGCCCTTGTAAATTTTGGAGTCCTGGTTTGTACTAATTTTTCATATAATATTTGTTCATTTACAAAAAGAAGCAAACCTTTGTAGGGGAATTTATGTTATTCAGTACAGCTGTAAACTGAAATGACTTTTAGTAAGCGCTGTAAACTGAAAATAAAATTTAGAAATGACTTTAGTTCTAAGATTTCTAAAATTACTGGCTGTAAACTGAAATACTTGCATCAGGTTATTTAGATCTGTACTACACTGCCTCCAAGTATGCTTTTGCAGTATAGATGATGGCTCATATAGATGGTATACTAAAATTGTAGACCTATAGCTGTAAGCTGAATTATATGTGCTTTCAGTTCTATTTTCAGGCACTTCCGGTTAGCAAGTTTCAGATAGCAATTTGTTGAAGTTGTAAGTCTATCAGTTTCTGTTAGCTGCTATCTGAAATTATATCAGTGGAAATTCTTAGCTTTTCTGAAAGCTGAAAAACTATTATCAGTCAGTGCATACTGGTGTTCCTCAGCTGAAAACTAATATCAATTGTTTTGTTTCATCCCCTTAGTTTTGTTTGTTTACTGGGATGAGAACCTGAATGCTAGTTGTACTAAACAAGCTGTAGCTAACGGCGGAGGTGGTGACACATTCTTCAGCGGTGTTAGCGGTAATGACTCCCAAGATTCAGTACCATTGTTGTTTCTATACTTCAGTATGGCTTAGAGATAGGGTACAAAAGTTGTATCGTTAGTGAGTTTATATGCATTTCGTTTCTTTTTATAAATTTGGATACTAGCTGATATTTTTGGTCACATATTGGTGTGAAATTCTGTTGGGATTGATCATTTTGTTCAGACTGCATATAACATTATGGTAAACAGCTTTTTGCTTACTGTTTCAACAATCTATCTATTGAATTGCTTGTCACAACAATAATAATCTTGTCCGCGAGTCTTAGGGCTTCCAATAGCTACAGCCCAAATTGCAGCTAGCTGGTTCACGAACCAGCCTCCCAGCATAACCATCCATAAGCCCGCTAGCCCACCCACTACGGCCCAGCAGAACCCATCATTCCCAGGCATTATACGACATGCTTGTGTATTTCCAGTTTGTTTCAAAGCTAATGTTTCTGAATATTATCTGAACTTTGTAGTTATTATAAAGATTGTTCTTAGTTATTATAAAGATTGTTTTAACATTTCTAATTGAGATCGGAAAATACTAGTTAGCATTAAAAGCGATGAATACTATTGGGGGTGATTATGGTATCATCGTTTCCCCAGCACCATGTCAGAGCAGTATTGCAGTCTTGCTTGCCTATGCCCATCACAATAATTCCTTTTTTTAGTTCTGATTGTTGATGCCTATTCCCTTGGATTTTTTATTCTTTACCTTCATCTGACGTGCAATGAAATTGAAGGCTTAAATTTTGGTTTTGTATGCATAGAAATTAAAAGAAATTAATAACAAGTTTTTTTGCATAGAATTTTTTTTTATTTTCTGAAGTTATTAGGTATTCGATGCATAAAATGGGATATACTCTCTTATAAATTAAAAAGTACATGCATATACTCGATCTGATTGCTGATTGCTAAAGTCAATATGTTTCTATGCATGGATATGTTTTTAGGCTTTTTTTTTCTTAAAAAAGGATATGTTTTCTAGGTATAGGCAATTATTTTGATATACAAATGCATAGCCTGTTTTGTTGATTGCAACATACAAAAATCTGTACACATCAGTTTGACTTTGATTCCATTGTTCTTGGCACCTGGGCAATAGCCCTCTCTCTGTACTTAACTCCATGCTGTTGCTTCAATTTTTGTTATACCAAATTGCTTCCTAGTTCTCACCATGCTGCCGTTGGCTGAGGCTAGCCTACCGCGGTTCATTTCTGTACATTTCTTTTGAATGTACGGTGACTCCATGTCATTTGTCATCGTTGTGTACATGTGATTTGAATACAAAATTGTGTAATGATAGATTGTTGGCTGGGAGAAGAGCCACTAGTTCCTAGAAATTTATTTTTTTGTATGCTAAACTGTGTTTTTCAAACCCGAGCAAATTAGATCTTTTGGTTAAATATGTGTTTTTGCATGCATACTTTTATATGGTAGCATCTAATTGAATTTTTGTCGGGTGTATGTGTAATATGTATATATATGCATTGCTTTTGCCCTTGGTTAAAGTTCTTGATCTGACTGAATTCCTCTCCGTCTGTCTCCAGGATACTCTCATTCGCGTTGCTGCCGGCGAATATGGTGAAACATCTGGAGCCCCACAGCACTGCTAGTTGATGTATTTTCTTTTTCTCTTATTTGATGCACATAAATCCGACAATCTGCTCCTAAAGATGTGTCCATTGCTGCTTTCTTTCTGTTATTTGTACATGTTTCATCCTCCATTATCTGTAGTACTACAATGCCCATGCGCATGTGCCACTATGGCCATGCTGTCTTTATTTAACTATATTTTTCTCTGGATAAGGTTTAAAAAGTTTGTTGCGAATATATATGCATTGCGTGCAAACAAGCAATATACGATCACTCTGTAATAAACAATCCAGCATGACCTATGCAGATGCCGATAGAATGAGTGAGGTAGCTACACATTCGCCAAAACGATGTGTGTATTTTATATTCTATCAAAAGAGTTTATTTCTGAATATAAGTTCAGTAGATTGGTTTTTCAATATTAGAGTTGTTCCTTAGGCTTTTATTTATTTAAGTATACTTCATCAATTGCTACCTCAATAGGTGATGAAATAGGTGAAGAAATACCCTGGGACAGTCCACTGGTGCTCGTCAAGCTGAGCGAATGAGCGAGGAGTTCCAAGATCGAACAATACTCACTGGTATAAATAATCATCAACTATCTCTATATATGGCGTCATAGAATTTGTAGGCATATGTAGAAAGTTCTAACTGCACGGTAGACTATAGGCCCGTGTAGGTTGTAAATTTGTCTGAGCCCTACGCTGTTATAAAGATTAGCCCAGTATGTGGGTGTAACTGTAGTCAAGGCCTAATATATTACTCCTCTCGTTTTTTAAATTGTAGTTGACTTTTTGAACTTTCTAGATAAATTGATTTTTTCTTTATGCACCTAGTTATCTGTTATGTGCAGATACGTAGTAAAAATGAATCTAGAAAAAAAAAGTGAACTAAATTTGGAACAGAGGGAGAAAAAAGGGGTGCACATATTGTCATAATTGGTATACAGACTATAACTAGTTTCATACGCACACACAGTTAAAACATTTTTTTTGTATACAAGTCACCCTGGCTTGCTTTTTTATTAACACTACATCCTTTTTTTGGTCTACCTCAAATAGGCATAAACTTGGAAGGGGACCAAGCATGCGCAACTGGACAGCATGGAGCACAAAACTTCCCACTTCCAAGGGCAAAACAAATCTGCTGGTACAGTCCTCTACCCCTATCAGCCCTAGTTGTGCACATCCACTGGCGGCTGTACACTTGTATACATATATTTTTTCAAAACTCATATCCATACCATGTGAAGCCTTATATTCCAAGTATTTTTTTGTATGGTGCTGCCCATTTTTAGTTTGTTTTCCTTATACCAGTTTGCTTTATGCCCAACCAGATTACAACCTCGCCAGTTCCCACCAAAACACCTCTAAAATGCATGAAGCCCTGGAACAGGAAACTACTCAAACAGGTACACAGCCATCCAAATCGTTGTTTCGTCTTCATATTGAAGTAAATATACACCCGTGGTCAGATTTATATGCTATATAATAACCTGAGCGTTTTTACCATGTACAGCGACGCCGCCAGCGGTACCGCCCGGCCCAGTAGATGAAGCCGGGGCACGTGCCGCCATGTGTACCACCGGCCCGAGACGAGGAAGCAATCGCCAACACCCCAAGCACACCATGCTCAGAATGTTGGAATACAACGACCAGTTCGAGGATCTGGGCCTTTTTTTAATATTACTCACTTGTATAAAATCCATGAAGATGTGTACAAATTACCAGCGTGGTGTGCAATGTATATAAAACAAACCGGTCTATTAACAAATATCAGTGGGAAACGCATGCAAACCGTTTGGTCCGCGAATGTACAATTGGGTGCTCACAAATAGTATACACTACGAAGTGCAAGTTACCATATTATGTCTCAAATGCAGTCTACCAAATAGTATACAAAACCGTTTGTTATTTTTTGTACACATTTACAGACAGCGGCATAAGCCAGTCAATTGCCACATTTATATACATCAACAAGGGTCGCGACGTGGCAACAGTACCGACCACCAATTCCCACACGCTCCATAAATGACGTCGTTGCAAAAAAACGGTCCCCACCACAAGCCCAGCGGGAGTGAACCGCACTCGCGTACAGGGAAAAGCGAGGTCAGAGGGTCGCATTTGGGCGTTGGGCCGGCTTCCAGGTGTGGGTGCACCATCTGGTCGGGGATTCCCGAACGCTGAAGCAAGCCCTGGGCTCCCAATATCCCAACCCTATATATATATATATATATATATATATATATATATATATATATATATATATATATATATAAAGTATTGGTATTGACAGCTCGCAGCCAGCTTCCTGGTCCGGCCCGCATCAGGCTGGGAGGCGCGCGCACGTGGGTGGTCCACACGGTCCCAAATCCAGCCCACCCAGCCCAACCACTCAGCCCAAGCAGACTGGATGCATATAATCTGGAGGTCGGAAATGCATACAAACTTTTTGTTGCGACGATGCATACGAAGCAGTGGTTTGAGTGAATTTGAACCAGTTCTGCCGACGCATACAAACCTCCCCGTGAGCTGACTGTTCCACCTGACACAGACTGACACAGGCTGACATACCCTGACACATGCTGACATGCGCGCATCCACTCGAATTTCTTCCGTTTTTTTCACGATAATTCCTCAACGAAGCATCAGATTCAAAAACGGTTTTCACCATTGAACTCCTGACATTTTTGTGCACGATTCAAGCTCCATTTTGAATATTTTTTTCAAAAATTTTGAAATTCAATTTTTTTGCATGATTGGATGCATATATTCACTAGTCGGGATGCATATAAACGTTTTGGCGTCTGCATTGCATAGAAATTAGTGGTTGAGATGCATATATTCAGTCGTCCGGATGCATATAAACGTTTTGGCATCGGCATTCCATAGAAATTTGTAGTTGAGATACATATATTCACTAATCCGGATGCATATAAAATTTTTGCGAGCGCATACCAACATGATATGCGCTCTCGTCATCTCAAAATTTGAATCGTGCCACATAAGTGCAGATTGGATGCATATATTCACTCATCCTCGTGCATATAGACGTTTTGGCATCGACATTGCATAGAAACTAGTGGTTGAGATGCATATATTCACTAGTCTGGATGCATATAAACATGGAGACATCTCGTCTTCTCGAGAATTTGAATTTTGAATCATGACTCCGTTCCACGACAACGCCTCAAATGTTGAAATGCGCGGAACCACTCGAATTTCTTCCGTTTTTTTTTCACGATAACTCCTCAACGAAGCATCGGATTCAAAAACGGTTTTCACCATTGAACTCCTAACAATTTTGTGCACGATTCAAACTCCATTTTGAATATTTTTTCAAAAATTTTGAAATTCAAAAATTTATGCATGATTGGATGCATATATTCACTTGTCAGAATGCATATAAACGTTTTGGCGTTTGCATTGCATAGAAATTAGTGGTTGAGATGCATATATTCACTCGTCTGGATGTATATAAACGTTTTGGCATCGAAATTGCATAGCAATTTGTGGTTGAGATGCATATATTCACTGATCCGGATGCATATGAAAAATTTTGCGAGTGCATACCAACATGAATCGTCATCTCTAAAATTTGAATCATGCCACATAAGTGCAAATTGGATGCATATATTCACTCTTACTGGTGCATATAGTGCAGATTGGATGCATATATTTTTTTAAAAAGAAAAATTAACCCAAAACACATTGCCTAATAGGGGCATGATCTTTTTTCAAAATAAAAAATAACCCAACTAACATTGCTTAATAGGGGGGCAAACTTTTTAAATCTAAAGAAAAAAGGCCTAAAACCCATTGCATACGTAATTATGCCTTTGTATCTGATTACACATATGCATTGTCTAGTAGGGGCATGATATTATTTCAAAAGAAAAATTAACCCAAAACCCATTGCCTAATAGGGGGCATGATATTTTTCAAAAAAAAAAAAATAATCCAAAACCCATTGCCTAATAGGGGGGCATGATATTTTTTCAAAGGAAAAAGTAACCCAAAACCCATCGCCTAATAGGGGGCAATCTTTTTTATCTAAAGACAAAAATTCCAAACCCCAATGCCTAATAGGGGCATGATCTTTATTCAAAATAAAAAATAACCCAACTATCATTGCCTAATAGGGGGCAAGCTTTTTAAATCTAAAGAAAAAAGCCTAAAACTCATCATCGCGTAATTATGCCTTGTATCATCGATTACACATATGCATTGTCTAGTAGGGGTATGATATTTTTTCAAAAAGAAACATTAACCCAAAACCATTGCCTAATAGGGGCATGATATTTTTTAAAAGAAAAAAAAAATAACCCAAAACTCATAAAACTATCTAAAGACACAAATTCCAAACCCCATTGCCTAATAGGGGCATGATCTTTTTCAAACTAAAAAATAACCCAACTACCATTGCCTAATAGGGGGCAAGCTTTTTAAATCTAAAAAAAAAAAGCCTAAAACCCATTGCATACGTAATTATGCATTGTATGTGATTACACATATGCATTGTCTAGTTGGGGAATGATATTTTTTCAAAAGAAAAATTAACTCAAAACCCATTGCCTAATAGGGGGCATGATATTTTTCAAAAGAAAAAATAACCCCAAAACCATCGCGTAATAGGGGCAATCGTTTTTTATTTAAAGACAAAAATTCCAAACCCCATTGCCTCATAGGGGCATGATCTTTTTCAAACTAAAAGAATTACCCAACGAAAAAAAACCTTATGCTCTTAAATGTAAAACTTTGTACTCTAACAATAAAAACTTTGTATGCGGCGTGTAACATGTCCATATGCGTGTGTAACAAGGGCCCACCTTTTACTATTTTTGTATCCGGACGCGTGTGACAAGTCTATATGCGGCTTCGCACACAAGTCACATATTGCATACATACATTTTTTGTTGCGACCATGCATACAAACTAGTGGTTTGATTGAATTTAGACCAGTTTTAATGATGCATAAAAAAACGCCGCATGGCTTTTTTTACGGTCCACCGCAACCGGGTGACACAAAGGGGGTGACATAGGCTGACACACAGGCTGACATATGTTGAAACAGGCTAACATAGGCTGACACACAGGCTGACATAGGTTGCACGCATTCACATATCTTCTCTAAAATTTAAATTTTGAATCATGACTCATTGCATATAATTGGATGCATATAGCACTGGTCAAAGGTGCATATAATAATTTGTGCTACCGATGCATGCATATAATAATTTGTGCTACCAGTCATTGCATATAATAATTTGTGCTACCAGTCTGTGCATATAAATCCATCACACCATGCATACACATCACACGAACATACAAACACATCACACCGCATACAAGTTGTTTCCACCGCGTCGTTGTCGTCGGGGCCCTACATGCCCATGCAGCCGCCGTCGTGATTCCATTGTCATCCGCGCCGCCGTTGTGCGGTACACCACACGCCGCCATCACCATAGCCTGCCGCGCCCACACTGCCGATGTCGGTCGCCGCCCATTGTTGCGGTGTATATGCCATTTTCTAATCTGCAAAAAAATATTTTTTCTCTCAATTTCCACCATGCATACAAACCACATCAACACACCATGTCAGAGCTAAAAAAATGTGTGGAAACATGCATACAAACCTTCTGATCCATCAGTTTCACTACGCATACAGTATAGAAACATGCATACATACCTTTTTCAAAACTAAAAATTAATGATAGCAAAACATACACTATGTTGAAACTAAAAAACGTATGGAGACATGCATACAGACCTTCATGTCGGAAGAAATTTAATATGTGAAGCATAAAAATATCATTTGCGAGCATGTGAAACAAAATTATTTTATCACATAATGCATACAAACCATGATAGGAAGAAATTTAACATGTGAAGCATAAAAATCTCACTGAGCAAACATACAAACCAGATTCCATTCATGTCGCGATATACAAATCTCACGCAGAAAATGTCGTTGGTTTTATCGGTGATAGTCTAGCGGGGGGTATGCCCGCTAGTAGATTGAGCGTAGAGAGTGCGCTAGGCGACTAACGGGATGTTAAGCGGAACGAGCGAAGGACAAAACACACGGGTTTTACCCAGGTTCAAATGGCCTTGATGGCGTAAAACCTACGATCTGCTTAAGATTGTATTGATTGATTGAGAATATCGTGTCCCTCGGGGGGGATCCCAGCTCTCCTTATATAGTCCGGGAGTAGGGTTGCGGGTCGGATCGGTCCGACAAGATCTATCTGATCGGTTATCATTGGAAAGTATCTAGTGATTCTGATAGACCTTATACAAAGGAAACTATCTTGGCGACCACGTCTAGGCCGCGGATCCCCGATGATTCTGCGGTCTTCGGCGCCAAGGGGCTTCGATCCGTCATCTGGGCGGCCGAAGGCCTAGCCGGCGGCCCGTGAGGGGATAGGGGTTTATCCCCCCAGCCTAGTCGAATCCCGCTGTATCTTTGCGAGGTGAGAGAGTCTTGACGCTTCAACCATCGGGAGGTGTTGTCGACTAGTCTTCATACGGTGTCGACCCGACTAGTTAGCGGCCCGACTAGCCCGGGACAGCTCTCAACCAGCCGCCTGCGTTCCTGTAGCTTCTTTCCATTGTTTCCAACCAGTCTAGTCTTGACGAGTCCGCTGGCCGCGGATGCTTTGGGTGCTCCAATGAAAAAATATTTTTTCTTTACGCGGCGAAGTGTGCCCAATAGAGTGAAAATACACTCAAAATGTAGATAACAAAATGAGCACGATTCACGTGTAGGTGAAGTGTTCCCACTTAGTCCCGGGCCTAGGAGTAGGTGAGTATCACGTACGCTAGGGTCTTTAGAAAATTTATGCGGTAGTCCCCAGGTGTCGGAAACCTAGGCGGGCGCATTGACCAAAACACCGGGGCATTGCCCATCTTGGGAGTCCCCGAAACACGGTATTTACGCGGGCGTGGGATGCCAATGCACCGTGCATGGGTCAAGATATGCCCGATATCGACGAGGAGAAGATCCAAGCCTCTTCGTAGCGGCAAGGGGATCTTGGTGGCCCAGGAATTAAGGAAAAAGTCCAAATGAAAAAATCTATAACATCCTGGATATGAATGAAGCTTAAATCGAAAGATTTGGCGCCGTGCCCCAAAAATCGGAAAGGCAAATCGATGTGGCTAATAAATATCCGAGATCGTGCGGGGAACAAACCGACGCGAGAAATGAGGAGGGGACGCGTGGCGGCGTCTCAACGCCGCACACACCGAAAGCGCAATAATGGCAATCGACGCCACCGCGCCGCCGCACGCGGGAAACCTTGAACCGCGGGCCCACGACACGACGTTGCCTGTTGGCGGTCATTATCGGTATATTATACCGCCAACCTTTATCCAATTCACGAAAAGGAGCAAACTTATGTTACATATACCTTTACTTCGACCTAGTTCCACTTGTATTCATTAGAAATTATGTTTTGCGGTATAAGAGTGGAAATGTGTACAAAGTCACCAAATAAATTAGAAAAGCGTATTGAATAAAAGACGCCAAGGAGTAGATCAATCAAGAGGACCAAACCCGGCGCACAATTTGGCCCATGCACCATCATAGGCCCAACATTTTGAAGGACAAAAGCAGCAAAACGAGAAGGGAAGGGGCGCCGGGGGGCGACGCGGGGCGGCCCGGCGCCAATTTTCGCCAAAAATTTGCCCCCCTTTTTCTCGGTTTTTGGACCGGTCTTCAAATGGCGGTTGCATGCGGTGCAAAGTTTCGTTCCCGCCAAGAAGACCTCGAAGCAAGGAGAGCCCTCCATTCACTCCTCCTCTCCACTATATAAAGAGAGGCACCCCCCTCACTTGTAACACACACCATTCTACATTGTGAGCATCACTTCCACATTTTATCAAGTAGTAGTGTCCCTCTAGGTGGCTCTCACCTAGTTGTATACTTAGAAAAAGAGGAAGAGAGTGAGAGGAGAAGAGAAGAGGAGAAGGGTTTGTCGGTTCGCCTCAACTTTTGTACCTCTACGGAGGCCGACTCAATTTGAGTAACGTCCGGGTTATCTTGTGGTATTTCAAGTTTATTATTTGACTTAATTCAAGATTACTTTATTTTACTTACTTTGGAACTCAAGCTCGGCCAGGAGTGCTCTAGTCCGAGGATCCGGGCTAGTTTAGTAATCATTAGCGTAGGCGTGGTGTCTAGGCTAGTGTATTACCTCGAGTTTGCGCCAAACCTACGGAATAGTTGTGGTAGCCCCGGGGGGGTGGCACTCCGTCAGGCCTTTGTAGTCCACCACGTACGGGTTGGTGTTTTAGTAGAGCTTTTTGGCGGCGACCCCGATTACCGTTTCCCCAGTCTCTTCGAGAATCGGAAGGTTCATTTGCTCAAGTAAGTAGGGTCTAGTAAGCTGAACCTTGGTATTTAGTAATCTTGGGAAAACCTTAGAGAACCCCTCTCTACCTACAAAAATATTATTCTTTCTTAACTCTTGGACATACTTGATCCTTTTCTAGTCACTTCTCCCCGGTGGAAATCGATACCACTGAATACTCAGGTTGAAAGCTACAACGGTACTTTCCGATGCGCTGCGGATTTATCTGCTTACGCTAAAATTACCAACATTGCCCATGCAACAACCCAAGGGACGCAGCCGGGACTATAAATACCAGCACCCATCGCCTCCTGCGTCTCATCGCCGGACGAACCGACCATCTTCCAGAGCCTTCCTCTCTCCCCACCGCTTCGTTATTGGGGAGCTAGGGTTTGTGACGGGCCCGCGGATTTCGGTCTTGATCGCGCCGCCGCCGGCTGCTAGAAGGTAAGTGCCTTGTAGATCTGTAGATTTGCTATCGTTTGATTCTAAATGAAGTCGATTTGGATCTGGATTTGAAGCTTTTCGATTTATATCGACCTTTGTTCATTTTCTTGAAATGTAGAACCCGGTCGGGCGAGATGGATCGCCCGTCTTGGCGTGGAGGGCGTCAAGGTCATGGCGGAGGTGCTGCCGGGAGGGGGCAAGCCGGCCCGAGGCATACCCGACTCCCTTGTGGTCTTTGGTGGTGTGCGGGGACGCGTGGACCCGTGCCCTTACAGCGAAGGACCCGTCATCCCATGGACCCGAGGAGTGGACAGCGTCGCAGTCCAAGCGACACCGTCCGGAGGGCTTCGTGGATCTTTGGCGTCTTCTTGCCGGGCGAGGTTGTTTGCCGGGCGGAGGATCGGAGGAGGTGGGCAGAGTACCCCATACCTCGGGCCCATGAGGTAGTGGTGTTCGAGAGCCATGCAGCGCCCGGTTTGGCATCTTGGCGCACCCGTTCCTCTGGAGCTCCTGCGCCCTACTATGGGCTCCGGCTACGCCACCTGCGCTGACATGCCATCCTGCGACATGCCATCTTCATCACTCTCACACGAGTGCTTCCTCGGCATCCTCCCCAACCTCGGCTTTGTGGAGGGGTACTTCTTCTATATAACGGCTTGAAGGGAGATTGAGGGAGATTCGGCGCATCGCGAGGCGGGGATGTGAAGCTCGGGGGGAGCGAGCCGGGCGGTTCCCGGCCACGCGCCCCCCTGCCATCCAACGTTGCGCCCGGTTCACGCGGTGGTTCTACCCCGCCGTCGGAGGTGCCGATACCACGCCGATCCGACGGGTCTTGGGTGAGGCGGCCAAAAGCCGGGAACGAGGAGCCTCCGCCAACGATATGCGGCGGGTGATGGAACTAGTGGAGATGATTGACGACCGCATGTGGGCGGCATCGATATTGTGCACACCGCGTGGAGCCCGGACCATGCTCACTCAAGCGGAGGGATCATCCGGGGTTCCGATTACATCGGGCCCCGAGCGGCTGACACCCATGAGTCGGGCCGAGTGGCCTGCCGTCGGCCGGAGGTGCGGAACGAGTGTCAAGATCCTGGCGATGGTAGGGCGCCCCCACGATCAGCGTCGATATCGATTATAACGCCCGGTAACCCGCCACCGTTGGTAAGTCTTTGCCAGGGCCAGAATATTGATTGATTGATGCGTAGACTTGTAGATTGTCAATGCACCCATTGCTATGCCTGTATGCGATTCATGGCATGTCGGCGCCTTGTACTTCAGCATTTTCCGAGGAAGCTACGCCGTCGCGTGTTACGCGCCGTCCGGATCTCGGCTGCCATTGCACCTGCGGCCACCGAGGAGGCAAGAGGGTGAAGCGGCAAGCGGGATCAGGCGGTAACCGCCCCCCTCGAGAACCCGACGTGCTGGGGGGTCATCAGGAGAAGGTGACGGCGGGGACGGCGTTAAAGTCATCACCGAAGCGAAGCGCTCGTCCTCGGAACCTTTGTTATT
Source organism: Hyparrhenia diplandra (assembly GCA_015847255.1). Lineage (NCBI taxonomy): Eukaryota > Viridiplantae > Streptophyta > Magnoliopsida > Poales > Poaceae > Hyparrhenia > Hyparrhenia diplandra. The sequence goes on along the minus strand of JADLZK010009598.1, from coordinate 79,953 downwards.
TTTGTCGGCGAAGAAGAAGATGCCCTGTTGATTACCAGGCATTTGTAAGTAATCTCGGTGTTCTCGAGTCCCCAGTAAAAGTGTTGTAGATTGATTATGCGTCGTGTTGTATCTTTGCAGCTGATGTCGGAGGGAGAACACGGGCATACCCACCGGCCCTCTTGGCGGTGATTATTAATATGGCGGAGGTGGCGCGGCGATGGCGGCCTTCGGAGCGCGCATTCGCGGACTTAAACTTTTCCGATGTGTAAGTAGATTTTCTGCCGATCGTAATCATACACATTATCTATGTGAAGATGCTTGAGTGATCTTTGTTTATGTAGGGGCTATGTGACCCGGCCGGCGCGGCCGTTGGGCGGCGTGGATGCTCGACGGCGTGACCGGCCCGGTCGCTCGCCCCGGCCAGGGAGGTGCCTAGGCGGCCGATGCCAGCGGCGGCGCTCCGGCTGCCGGTGGCGTCAAGACCTCAAGACCCCCCAGCCCTCAATCGGCGAGTCCCCCCTTGGATTACATCCAAGTGGAGGGATGACCCCGGGATATGGATGAGGGTTGGTGCGAGGCGGGAGGGGGCGCACGCAGGGAAGCGGAGGAGTGGCGGCGTCGAGGAGGGACGAGGCCAGCTTCGCCTTACCGCCCCGGCTCGAAAGAAGGGAGCCAGCCGCTGTCGCGTAAGTATTTTTGCAAATCATCATCATACGCGCGCCCTTGGTATCACGTAGTGTTGTAACCTCATGCTCTGGCGGCATATGCGAGCCAGGGAGACCGGCGGTGCCCGGGAGGAACGAGGGTGCGGGAGGCCTCACGGGAGGCCGAACGGGCGGCCCGGGATGGGCATCTCGGGAGCACGGTGACATCGCGCGGGCGGGCTCGGGGCTGAGAGGGCCGCTGTTGGCCCGGCAATGGCAGCACCCGGTGTAGGCGTGCTGCTTGGGGGAGGCGATCTGCGGCCCGCCGGCGTGTTCTTGGAGGTCGGCGCCTCCCGGTTGGAGCAGCGAGGCGTCAGAGACCCTTGCTTGATCGCGAAGCTCTTGAATGTGAGCAGCGCGATGACGCCGACCGCAAGGCTGCGGGGTGTGGGGTGACGCGCGGAGGGCGAGGGCTTGGCACGTCATGGCTTAGGGACAAGTGCTCGGTGAGTTTCGTCACTTTGTCATTTCTTCGCTTGGTGAACGATAAGTCGAGAGATCTTTGCAAAAGTAGTCGGAGTAATAATGCAAATTACATTCTATTTCGATGATACCTTGTAGAGTATGAGTCGTCCATGGAGACCCCCGCAGCAAAGAACTTTGTGCGAAGCGAATGAGCAAATTGATGATGTCTTCGCTACGCGAAGCCCGAATACCACGCCGATCGTGGACGGTATGTCCTCTCGGGTCGATGAACAAGTACCGTGAGAAAGGTTAGAATAATGAAGTGTGCGAACTTTTACCGTATTTTTGTCACCGGGGCGAAGGCGCCTCCCGTGATGCGGATCTGAGAGGAGGTCGAGGCCGCCCTACCGAAGGGTCGCCGAGAGCTCGTTGCAAGGCGTCGGGCGATCCCTCAACGCCATCCATGGCTACGGTTAGCGGGGCCAATCGGAGGAAGCGCCCCCAACGAGGCCGCTCGAACGTGGAGGCGGTAGCGAGACGGTGGCTCGAGAATTTCATGGAGTTCACACGCCAGGCGGACCGCGACACCGCCTTTCAACACGCCTCTCACAGCGGTGGCGGCTCCCATTATCGCGTTGTGGAGTTTCAGCGCGTCCGCCTAGGCTACGCATTAAGGGACAACGGAGGCCCGCTCCCGAACTGCGCGCGGGAGGCCGATGAGGCGGCGTACACAAATGCCGATGAGATGAACCCCCCCCAGTGAGTCGTCGAAGGTGAAGTCCGGGTGAAGTTTGCCCTGGCAGCACAATATTTTGTTTCCTTTGGCCATAGCAAAGGAACTTTTAGGGTGAAAAAACAAAAAAAACACGTGTTATTTAGCCGAGCCACGCCGGATGTGGGTGGCATTAATAGCTAGTACTTTGTTTTTATTTCATAATCGTTTAGCATGCATACGATTATAGTCGGCGATAATATGTTATCATGGAAGTCGTAGTTGAAAGGATGTCACCTATGGCGACGCCCGGTCCTAGCCTTTAACGCCGGTATAGCCGCGGCAAGGAGACACGATGCTCGAGGGCAAGCTATTGGGTTGTTCGACTACGCTAAGGGAGCCACACCCCACCGTCGTGGTCTATGCGGGGAGTACACCGATCCACGCATACTATGCGAAACGACCAAGAATACGGGGGTGACTCTAGGGGGTCCGGTGACTTTTAGAGTTTGGTCGAGCATGGAAATAAATTGTTATGTCGGTCGAAAAAAAATATAACCATGTCAACGAACTCAAAAACTTTATTAATCATGCGACAAATGAAAAAGTAAAAAGATAATACAAGGCGGCTTATAGAGTCCCCGAGTTACGGAAAAAGCGTCGTAGATGCTCGATGTTCCCGGAAGGCGTGGGGGGGATAAACCCCTATCCCCTCACGGGCGCCGGGCTAGGCCTTTCGGGCCGCCCAAGGCGACAACCGAAGCCCTTGGTGTCGAAGACCGCAATCATCGGGGATCACGGCCTAGACGTGGTCGCCAAGATAGTTTCCTTGTATAAGCTCTATCGTAATCACTAGATACTTTCCAATGATAACCGATCGGGATAGATCTTGTCGGACCGGATCCGACGTAACCACGCTCCCGAACATATACATGAATGCATAGATCTTATCGGACCGATTTGTGGTAACAATTGCTATATATATATATATATATATATATATATATATATATATATATATATATATATATATATATATATATATATATATATATATATATATATATATATATATATATATATGGTGATACTATTGGGAGCCTCTAAAGCTTCCAATAGGTATTGGAAGCCTGCAGCCAGCTTTCCTCGATCCGCCCGCACACGGCTGGGAGGCGCGCGCGCACGTGGGTGTTCACGCGGTCCCAACCAGCCCACCCAGCCCCAGCCCAAGCAGACTGGATGCATATAATCCAGGTCGAAAATGCATACGAGCTTTTGTTGTGACGATGCATACGAAGCAGTGGTTTGAGTGAATTTGAACCAATTCTGTCGACGCATACAAACCTCCCCGCGAGCTGACTGTTCCACCTGACATAGGCTGACACAGGCTGACATATCCCCGACACATGCTGACATGCGCGCATCCACTCGAATTTCTTCTGTTTTTTCACGATAATTCCTCAACGAAGCATCGGATTCAAAAACGGTTTTCACCATTGAACTCCTGACATTTTTGTGCATGATTCAAGCTCTATTTTGAATATTTTTTCAAAAATTTTGAAATTCAAAATTTTTGCATGATTGGACGCATATATTCACTAGTCGGGATGCATATAAACGTTTTGGCGTCTGCATTGCATAGAAATTAGTGGTTGAGATGCATATATTAACTCGTCCGGATGCATATAAACGTTTTGGCATCGGCATTGCATAGAAATTTGTGGTTGAGATGCATATATTCACTAATTCGGATGCATATAAAAAATATTGCGAGTGCATACCAACATGATATGCGCTCTCGTCATCTCAAAATTTGAATCGTGCCACATAAGTGCAGATTGATGCATATATTCACTAGTCCTGGTGCATATAGACGTTTTGGCATCGACATTGCATAGAAACTAGTGGTTGAGATGCATATATTCACTCGTCTGGATGCATATAAACATGGAGACATATTGTCTTCTCGAGAATTTGAATTTTGAATCATGACTCCGTTCCACGACAACGCCTCCAAAAGTTGAAATGCGCGCATCCACTCCAATTTCTTCCGTTTTTCACGATAATTCCTCAACGAAGCATCGGATTCAAAAAGGTTTTTACCATTGAACTCCCGACACTTTTGTGCACGATTCAAGCTCCATTTTGAATATTTTTTTTTCAAAAAATTTAAAAATTCAAAAAATTTATGCATGATTGGATGCATATATTCACTTGTCGGAAATGCACATATTCACTGTATGGTGTATGTAGTGCAATTTGGATGCATAAGTGCAGATTGGATGCATATATTCAATCAAAGACGAACCGATTCAATCAACCAAAGATTCCCGGCCGCATGCCCACCGACTGCCCGGGCACATGCATGGGGATAGCCCAAACCCTCACCACCCGCCCGGCTAGTTTCAAAATGATTTGAAAACCCACCCAACAATTAAAAAAAGAAAAAAGAAAACAAATCCCCTCCTTCCTCTAGTAGGGGGCATGATATTTTTTCAAAAAGAAAAATTAACCCAAAACTCATTGCCTAATAGGGGGCAATTTTTTTATCTAAAGACAAAAATTCCAAAACCCATTGCCTAATAGGGGCATGATCTTTTTCAAAATAAAAATAACCCAACTACCATTGCCTAATAGGGGCAAACTTTTTTTAAATCTACGGATAAAAACGCCTAAAACCCATTGCATACGAAATTATGCATTGTATCTGATACACATATGCATTGTCTAGTAGGGGCATGATATTTTTTTTGAAAGAAAAATTCACCCAAAACACATTGCCTAAATAGGGGGCATGATATTTTTTTGAAAAGAAAAAATAACCCAAAACTCATTGCCTAATAGGGGCATGATATTTTTTCAAAGGAAAAAAATAACCCAAAACCCATTGCCTAATAGGGGCAATCTTTTTTTATCTAAAGACAAAAATACCAAACACATTGCCTAATAGGGGGCATGATCTTTCTTTTAAAAATAAAAATAACCCAACTACCATTGCCTAATAGGGGGCAAACTTTTAAATCTAAAGAAAAAAAGGCCTAAAACCCATTGCATATGTAATTAATACGCATATGAAACCTATGTCAAATGGTATATGACTAGAACCAAGAAAAACTTACCACAAAACCCATTTCCTAGTTGGGGGCATGATTTTCAAAAAAAAAATTGCTGGTAGGGGCATGCATTTAAAAAGACACTTGCCCCAAAACCCATTGACTAGTAGGGGCATGCTTTTCAAAAGACACTTTCAAAGGGGGCATGCTTTTCAAAAGACACTTTCAAAAACCCGTTGCACATAGGGAGGTGCTTGGTATAAGTAGTTGGTATGCAAAGATAGCCTAGTGGATGCATATGAACCTTTATTACCACGCATATTTAACCTATGTCAAATAATATATGACTAGAACCAAGGGACACTTGCCTCAAAACCCATTGCCTAGTAGGGGGTATGCTTTTTAAAGACAATTGCCCCAAAAACCCATTGCCTAATAGGGGGCATGCTTTTTTTTTAAAAAAAAACACATCCCCTAAAGAACATTGCTGCGGGAGGGGGGCATGTATTTAAAACGACACTTGCCCCAAAACACATTGCCTAATAGGGGCATGATATTTTTTTTAAAATAAAAAATAACCCAACTACCATTCTTGAATAGGGGGGCAAACCTTTAAATCTAAAGGAAAAAAGGCCTAAAACCTATTGCATACGTAATTATGCATTGTATCTGATTACACATATGCATTATCTAGTAGGGGGCATGATATTTTTTAAAAAGAAAAAATAACCCAAAACCCATTGCCTAATAGGGGCATGATATTTTTTTCAAAAGAAAAAATAACTCAAAACCCATTTCCTAATGGGGGGGGGGCAATCTTTTTATCTAAAGATAAATTTCCAAACCCCATGCGTTGGAGACATTTCATCTTCTCCAAAATTTAAATTTTGAATCATAGCTCATTATTGCACATGATGAACGGTGCATACGGATCATATAATCACATTCCATTGCATATGAAGCATACAAATTAAGGTGTAGGTGCATACAAGCATAAAAATGAGCAATGCATACGAGATCAAATAATCACAATCCATTACACATGAAGTATATAAATTAAGGTGGAGGTGCATACAAGCATAAAAATTAATTGAAAAATAGTGCATACGGATCAAATAATCACAATTCATTGCACATGCTTATTGTCGTCTCCCACTAGTATCATGCATACAAATCCATCACACTATGCATATAAATTCATCACCGCGAACATACAAACAAATCACACACGACATACATGATGTTTCCACGCGCCGTTGTCATCGTGCCCTACGCCCCATGCCCGACCATCATGATTCTCTGCCAGTCTACGTCGCCGCCGCTGTCGTCTTGCGGTACACCATGCATCGTTGTCTCCTTGGCTGCACGCCCACACCACCAAGTGCGGTCGCCACCAACTGCTGCGATGTATGTGCCATGTTCCTAATCTGCAAAAAAAAATATTTTTTATCTCTTAGTTTTCACCATGCATACAAACCGCGAGAAACACACCATGTTGGAGCTAAAAATGTATGGAAACATGCATACAAACGTGTATAGAAAAAATCACAAGCATTTAGATAATTGTTTCAAAATACAAAAGCCTACAAAAACCACCTATGGACTCATGGAGCTCGCAAAAATTCAAGATTGGGCCTATTTTCATGCAAAGTTCAAGACTGAACTTCACTTTGTACATTTAAATTTTTAGAACTGACCTTACATTTAGAAAGAAAACTCATTGACGAATATAAAAGTGAAGCACGCGGTGCATATGAGATATCTTGATTAATGGATACGGACAAAACATGAATCTCGGCATGTTACAACTTGATTGAAAAAAAGAAGAACATGGAAGATTGGCCCACGACCATGTGCTCGTGATTTTGCGCTTCTGACGTGCGGCTGGATGCATACAAACACATCAAAAGAATTCATACAAAATCGAGGGCGGACAAAGAACAAAATCGAGAAGAAAAACTAGCCCGACTACGTACTGCGTTTCATGAGACGCCGAGCAGGTCGATCATGGTGGAGCGGCCGCCGAGACAAGATTGCTCCTACCGCGCTTGTGGCCAGGATCCGAGCGGGCTCTGTCACCTTCTGTTGCCGGCTACTTGACCATCCATCCGAAAAGGAAGTGTGGATCTCCCCGACGCCACCGAGGGTCACGGCCCGGGAGCTTACGCCGGAAGCGGCACCGCCCGGCCGTGGATGACACGTCGGGGAAGCCACATGCTCGTTCCTTGCCGAGCTTGAAAGGAAACACCACCGCCACCGCCACACGGTATCTCGCCAGGGAATGAGCGTTCTTCCACCAAACCGCATAAGATTCAAAGAATAAAAAGCTAAAAATAGTAAATAAAAAAAAGCTAAAAATAGTGAAACCAATTGCTTGCTTGCATACCGACCACGAGCTTGCCGCCGGCCCGACCATACCGTAGGTAGCGAGCATGCGGGGAGATCCGGTGCCGCACACCCGTGTGCCTTTGTCCCCGCGGCCGGTCCAAGAAGGGGGGGGGCTGCAGCGTCATTGCAGGAAGGGGCACCACCGGCACCGGATCTGGGCTCCGTGGTGAGGGGCGTCGGCACCGGTGGGGGAAAAGCTGCCTCGACATCGGTCGGCGGGCTCCACGGTCGCGGCGGCGATGTCGGAGGTGGTGAGGGGTGTGCTTCGAGGCGAGTGGGTGTGGCCGGTCGGCAGTGGATGGGTGGTGGGTTTGGTCTAGGGTTTGTGAGCATATATATGGCCCGGAAGGGGTGGGCCTGGTGGGCCGCCGGGTGGCGGTGGTTGGTTTGCCCAGGGAACCTGGTTTGGTGCAACCGAGAAAATGCGATTTGGGCTCGGTGCTTCCCAGGCTATTGGAAGCCCTAAGCTCCTAATAGTATATATATATATATATATATACCCGGAGTAGTTACACCCATTTTCAAAAAACCGTATTGTGTATGTGTTCATACTTGTTTATCGGTTTGAATATGTTTAGATACTCATATTAAGATACTTTAGATCTTATTACACACAAAAATTTCGAAGGAACCTATATTTTTCAATATATTACATAAAATGTCACTACTTGTTGTATATAAAAAAGTATATCCATATACTCAACGTATGAATGCATACTTAACATATATACCATCATAGATGGTTTAGTATGATCATACACTTCATCCACATGCACTTCGTTCGGTCATATATACCACAAATCTTGAGATATACATATGGGTGTAACTACGCCTAGGGTGTAGAAAAAATTTAAGTAGCTTGCTAGAATTGTGTAGTATGATTTAGTTTGCTCATCTAGTTGGTTAAGTAGTGATATAGCAATTGTGTGAATTAGAGATTGTAAATCCTAGAATTTTTATTAGGTAGTTTGCCGACAAGTAGAGCTAGAGCAAACACTTTACGCTTTATTATTTTTATTAGGTAGTTTGCCGAACAATTTGAGCAAACACTTTTAGTTTTTATTGTCTTACAATTTGTTCTAGTGTTTTTGTAGAAATTTTATTAGGCTATTCACCCTCTCTAGCTATTTAGCACCTTTCATCATCCTTGGACACAACCTTGGGCTATGCTTGCGAAGGAAGAAGTCATGCAAGAACCATTCACAAAAAAAGACGGTGCATGGGAAGGGGAAGACCGCAGGGAAAACTCCCGATGCGCGGTGAAAGATTGCTTTGTATTTGCATGGAAGTAGAGGGGATTTTGTAATTGACAAAAGATTGGAAAGCAAGATAGGAAGTTGGAGATAAGTTTTCTCATTTTTTTCAAAAAACTAAGGATGGGGAAGAGAAATGCCAAATTGTGAGAGATGCTCGAGGTCGAGCATCTCCGAACAATTTCTTTTTGAAATTTATTGAATGAGAGGAACATGGGACTGTGGGAGCAAAGAAAAATAAGGCTAGCTCTAATTTAGACTCTCCGCACGACCATGCCGTTTTTATTAAAATACATATTATATTTTGTTTTAGGCAACAACGCTAATAGTTGGCTTGTTGTGCCTACAAGATAAGTTTTCCCATTGGTTTTGGCTTACGCCCAAATAGTCACTACAATGTAAATGGGAAAAAAGAAAACCGCACCTAATGCATACGTTCACATAAAAAGCAAATGTATTCAAGAAAAGTAAACATCCTAGCACGAAGAATACATTTGAATTTTCAATTTTCTAGTTTCTAGTGCACGACACTATATACATCTTCTAGTTAATAAGAAAGCACACATTTGCATACAAGGCCCGCATCTTGCTTCTTCCATACATAGCTTGTGACCTGCATGTTAAAAAGAAGAGGTTGACATATGTCATCTACTACTCCTATAAAGATAAACCCTACTAAGGTATTTCTCTCAACATGCAAGCTATCTACATCTACAATCCACTAGAAGTTGCAATTATAGCCCACTAGCAAATGTAGTTATGATAGTTTCTCTTCATCTACTAACATGAATTTAGTTGTCCACAATAATGTGTCACTAAAATTAATTGAAGATAGTTTCATTCATAGAACTATAGATAAAAATAGTCTAATTTATTTTTAAAAATTATTTGTAATCCCCGCAACAACGCTGGGTATTCACCTAGTACAAGAAAAGAGGATATTCTTGGAGCCTCTATTGGTGATGAGCATGTCATTGTTGATAATGTTGTAGTGCATTGCATTTTAAGCAATTTAAGTCAATCGTTAGGCAACAATTTCTTCCCAAATAGGAAAATGCACTCTAAATATGCAAGTATAGTATATATGTTCATTTGCAAACTAAAGCCCCACCCTCCCCTTTTATTTGCAAAAACAAACATATCAAATAGAGACAAGATGATAATGTAAAAATCTAGTTTTGTACAAAAGGCAGACTAGTTTAATGGTTGAACAAAAAATGATCAACAAAATAGTAAAAAAGGAAAATAATAAGAATGATCTATCAATGGATTGCATTTTCTTAGGCAATTTAAGTGTTAATTATTATGCAACAATGTCTTGGTAAATAGGCGATTTATGAATTTAAAAAAAGCAAGTGTCTACGCTTCATTTGCAACCCAAGTCGTACCCCCCTAGTTTATTCGGAAAAAACAAAGCAAACATAGGGAAAGATAATAATGTCAAAAACTAGTTTTGTATAAAAGGCATGCTACTTTGATGACCGAACATAAACGATCTACCACAACAATAGAAAATAAAATGTTAATGAATTGCATTTTCTTGCATTGCGTTTGGATGTTGGCATTGGAGCAAATTCGAATTGGAATTTGTCGCCACCAATGCCACCGTTTGGATGTCAAAGGAATTGGGAAACGGAATCACCAAAGAAATACCGCGCGACATTCCCTCTACTTGCACGCAACTCCCCATGATTTGGAGGCTCCGCCCTCGGTATTGCGTCACATTCTCTCCCCTCGTCCGCCTCGAAGAAAAAAATCCCACCAGCTTCCCTCCGCCCTTCGGCCGCTAGCCAGACCCACGCCGCCCCCCCCTTCCCCGACGCTAGCCGGCCCCCATCTTCGACCACCACCGCCCTCATCCTCTTCGTGGCCGCCCCCAACTCCTCCTCGCGGGCACTTTGCCTCCTCACTCCTTGCGACCCGTGCGGCCACCCTCTCCTTCCTCATTGTCCGTGTTGTCGCCCATCTTTCTTCCTCCTTGTGAGCTCGAGGCGACGGGAGAAGAGGGGCAGAGAGGACAACTGTGAGGGGCGGCACGTGGCTAGGGGCCAGCGAAGATGCATGGCGGTCGAAGGGACGGCCGGCGAGGATGCGTGGCGACCGAAGGGATGGGTGGCTGGTGAGGATGCTTGTAGGGATGTGGGTGGCCTTAACAATTCAATTTCCATACATCCAAATAGAAAATGAATTGGGTTCTTTGTCTAGGATTCCAAAACGCAATACAATGGACATCCAAACAACAGAATTTGAATTGTGGCCATTTCAATGCTATGGCTGATTTGGTATTGAAACTAATTGAATGCCATGGCCTCCAATATCTAGAACCAAACGGAGCCTTAGATAATTTAAGTATTAATCGTTAGGCAACAATGTCTTCTCGTATTGTAAACAAAACAAGTAAAGAGTCTATATTCATTTGTAGTCCACAGTTCAACCCTCTGTTTATTTGGAAAAGGAAGATCAAACATAGGCACAAATGCAAATCAAAAACAGAGGAACTTACAACATCGATTTTATCTTGACATCGCCGATTAGTATTTAAACGCTATTTAGCTCCTAAGGTTCTAAACAATATTAAGAGCCAGCCAACCAATCTCTAGCAATGGTAAAAAAAAAAAATCCACAACATTAAATATCCTAAGCGGTGGTTGTTGCGTGGCAGGTGGGCACTAAATCTCCCGCAACCGTAAAAGTCATTTTTGGAAGAGTAAATCACCAAGACGCCGACCCTAGCTAATTGGCACAATAGAAAAAGGCCACCACGGTCATTTCCGGGTTTATCAACGCTAATGTGTAGTAGGTTTCGACTACCCTAGAGGTCCGAGGTGGGCAAATAGCCACTAGCCGGTGTAGCCCATCACCTTCGAGGGATAATGGATCCCTTCAAGGAATTAATCCTTGCGTGGGGTGGTCCTTGCGAGTTGCAACCGATCGTGGTGTAGCCCCGTAAACGGAGATGAGCTTGGCCTTGGCGAGGCTATGTCGGTTTCACCCCTCTCACATCCGTCCGTAGGGAGGGACAAAACCGATTATTATGACCCTATTTGGGTACTCTAACTTAGTTAGAGTTAGGGTTAGTTTCTAACTATAGCTCTAGCCCTAAACTAACTCTAGCACTAGAGGTCTTTGGATGGAAGGGTTAGATTGACATTAAATGTACTTGTCCAATCATTTGGTGTGGGTGGAGGGAGAAAGAAAATACACTTTTTAGTGGACCCAATCTGAACTAACTCTAATTAGCACCTCCTGTTTGGATCCTTTAGGGCTAGTTGAGCTCCAACTAGCTCAAACTAACTCTAACCCATGGATCCAAACAAGGCCAATGTTCAAGCATGTGGAGTACCAACCATCAGAGCATCTCTAACAGTGCCCAACAATTTTGTCCCAATATCCATGAGTTTAGCAACTCCCAAAACGGTATTGGAATGGAAAAAAATATCAATCTCCAACAGTGCCCAATACTTGACTTCCAAAAACCAAATTTGGGACCACCTGGAACAATTAGTTGTCATGGTAGTTGATCTGGGCCACGGCGACTTCTTCCTCTCCTCGATCGTGGCGACTTCTTCCTCTGTCGTCAGCGTCAGGGCTTTAGGACTTGTTTTTGTTTGTTAGGGCTTCATCGCTCCAGCTTCTTGGTAGTACGTACATGCAAAAGAGGATCGGAGACTTAAAATACAATAATAATCACAATAGATTTCTCGTGGTAAACCAGAGACTCTGCATCGGTTTTTGATGGAGCGTCCGACACCGCCTCCCCCTGCCTTGGTCCTCACGATTCACCACGAGGTGGATACGGACACCGGCGCGCACGCCGAAGATGGCTCGGCACGCTCCGCCTCCGCGTCGGCATCGCCCGAGGCGTATGGCGTATCGTTCAATGACCGACCCAGTGTCCACGCGGGGTAGGGTGGGAACCCCACGGTCGGCGACAACACATGTCGAGGGCCATGGCGGCAACCTTCTCATCCTTGGGCCGGGCGCCGTGGGCTTGTCGGCGCAACCGCCAATGCGTGATGGTGAAGTCTTCGCTTCACGGGCGGGCGCCAGTAAGGCCGATTGGCGTGGGATACGCGATCGTCGATCCTACTTATATTTACATATAGGGAAGGATTTTTCCAAGTGGCCAAAGAATAGGAGCAATTATTAGGTACTGTTGGAACAATGTTTTTCATCATTTTCCTAAAAAAACTAGGATTGGAAGGGGTTTTTTTTGACAAAGCGGATTGGAAGGTTATATAAGGCACCATTAGAGTTGCTCTAAAGATGACAAATAGTAGATACCATATCATATCGTATCGTATCGTATCGTGTCGTGATCGTATCGGGTGTGTTTGGTTTGCCTTCCGTGTCGTCATAACCTTCCGTCTCTATCTCATCTTCTTAGCCCGGATAGTATCGTATCGTATCGTATCGTATCATATCGTATCATATCGCTCATAAGGGTGTGTTTGGTTTGCCTTCCGTGTCTAACCTTGTCTATCTCATCTTAGCCCGGATAGAGTTGGCCCGACCCAAGGAAGAAGTGAGTCTCGTTGTTTGGTTTGTATGTATTATGTTAGCCCGGCTAGGATTGGATGTGTTTGGTTGCTGGATCATTTTGGTATGATCACCTCTTCTCCGGTTTGGTTAGTTTACCCCTACTCGGACATTTCATCGAACATGTCGAGCGCATGCGTCGCGAAACTCGTTCTCTGGCGGGTTCGATGCAAAGACCGGTGAGCACGCAACTTGCGTGTCATCGCCGCGCTGACCGAGGAAGCACCACACAACACAACGCAGCTTGTAGGTCGTCGCTCGCCGACAGAGGAAGCACCACACAGCACAAGGAAGCAAAGGAGCGTGCAAGCAAAGATGAGCACGAACCCGCTTCAATCGGTGGGCTGAAGTCATGGAATAGGATGATAATTGCTAATCTACGAATCTTGGGAATAGGATTAGCGGATGATAGCATCTCCCATTTTCCTTTTGCCTTTTGACATTACTACTAGTAGATGTCCATAAAAAGATAAGTACACAATGATCGAATAGGAACTGTGGGGGGATGAACCCCTATCCCCTCACGGGTCACTTTGGGTTAGGCCTCTCGGGCCGGCCCAGGACGGCGGATTGAAGCCCTTGGCGTTAGAAGACCGCAATTATCGGAGATCACGGCCTAAACTTGGTCGCCAAGATAGTTTCCTAGTATAGCTCAATCATAATCACTATATACTTTCCTATTGTAACCGATCAGGATAGCTCTTGTCGGACCGGATCCGACCTGTAACCCTGCTCCCCGGACTATATAAGGTGAGCAGGGATCCCCCCCGAGGGACCATCTGATTCTCAATCAATCAATACAACTAAGCAGGACGTAGGTTTTACGCCATCAAGGCGGCCGAACCTGGGTAAAACCCGTGTGTTTTGTCCTTCGCTCGTTCTGCTTAACGTCTCGTTAGCCGTCTAGCACATCCCTAACCGCTCAATCTACTAGCCGGGCATACCCCAGCTAGACTATCGCCGGTAAACCGACGACAGTTGGCGCGCCAGGTAGGGGGTGTGCACGAAGACGCCATGGCTAACAAGATGGTGATCTTCCCTGACTCCATGGCGGTCGACCCGATGGAAGACATCCAATTCGGGACGCTCGTCTGGAACAACGGCGCCACGCTCGGCGTCAACGACTCTGCGCCGGTTCAGATCCAATCTGCGCCGGCATCTGCTACTTCGGCATCGGCACCGACATCAACTTCGGAGCTGGGGCCGCTCGGACCCCCGATTAGGCTCACCCATCCGTTCGTGCCGTACACGCGGCGCTTCGTCCACGACGTCGACAATCTACTCGGCGACTTCGACAAGCTCAAGATCGGTATGAGTGAGTCTTCCCCTTTGGTTGATTCGACCATGTCGCTCTCTGCCAACAGGAACAACATCGACCACGACACGGGCTGCCCGACACTCCTCCGGGGAGAAACAGATCTGGTCGAGGGCCATCTTCCCCTCGGCCAGGGTCTGGTCGTCACTTCAACTCCCGAGGGCCGGGTTGTCCACTTCTCATCATCCGCAGGTGGACAAGCGCCTGGGCTCTGGGACTGGTCGGAGGACCGTCCTGGACCCTACGACTTCATCGACGCACCTACGTACCGCGAAGGTGCCTCGTCGACAACGCGCGACCACATCTGCATGGCTAAGCTCTCTCCGATCCTGGAGGGCGCCGAGGAGGAGGAGGAGAGTACCCAGCTCCGTGATGGCCGTACCGCCTCCCTGACTTCGTCCGACGCCACTACTACCGTGCTCCAGGACCCGATGGAGCTGGAGATCGGCTACGACTCCCCGCTGTTCGACCAGGGTGCCGCTCCCTGGGAGACCTGTGGCGGAGGGATCTTCGTCAGCGAGGACTCGGCGCCCCTTGAGGGGGAAACCGAGGAGCTCCGTGCTGCCCGGGAGGGACGCAACGCCGATCGAGCGCGCCGTCGGCAAACGGAGCAGGACGCTGCTGCTTAGGCTCAGCCAGCGGTACCGGCGGGGCTTCCCGGTTAGCCCGGGGACTCTCCCGGAATCTACAGTCTTAGTTCGACGCGGTGGCAGGAATCCCGGTTCACAAGACGCCAGAACAGAACATCGCCACGGCGGCGGCTCTCCTGCTGCGGGAGAACGCCACAATAGATGACGTCTGGGGATACATCTACGCCACCCACGCTCAGCTCAACCTAGTCTCGGTTTCGTCTGCACCCTCACGCCGGTCATCCCGTCGGCGCCATCGCCAGAGGAGTCGCAACACCCAAGGCGAGGAAGAGGCGTCCTCCATTCCAAGGGGGGCAAACCAATCCCAGCAACGCGACGGTGGCACCCCTCGGTGCAGACGGCCGGCGGACAAAAACACAAAGCCAAGACGGTCGACAAGCGGGCAGGGGTAGTGCGGTGCCCGGCCGGTGGGCGCGGGTGGACAACCACCCCGGCGTCCCGCCCAGGATCGAAACCGTCCCCCGACCTCCGTAGCGAAGATCGAGATTGCCCGAGATGCTCGCTACCGCATCACCGCCAGCCAGCAGGCTCGCGAAGACGCCGAGATTCAACGACGTGAAGAGTACAACATGCTGTATGGGAACCCAACGGGGAACCTCACGATCACTACGATCCGGCCCTACCACCCGGATCTCCGCCGGGTCCGATGGCCTCTGGGCTTCAAAGGCACTAACGCCCTCTCGAAGTACTCCGACGACCAAGATCCCGAGGCCTGGGTCATGATTTACGAGATCGCAATCAGATCGGCCGGAGGCGGGGAGGACGTTATGGCGAACTACTTCCCGATCAGCCTCGACCAGGCGGCCAATCGCTGGCTCCTGGCCCTCCCAGAAGGGAGACTATGTACGTGGCAAGACGTCAGGGATATCTTCATCAGCACCTACAAGTCCACGTGTAAACAATCGGGTACAAAGTACGACCTGGAGAGGTTGCGCCTCGGGCACAACGAGCCACTCCGGGAGTACATCCGCCATTTTTCCGAGGTGCGCCTGACGATCCCGGATATCACCGACGAGGAGTTTGTCGGTGCATTCACCAAGGGCCTTGTCTCCAATAACGCCGCAGCCCAAGAGCCGCGGAAGAAGCTCCACAGTCCCAAAATCACAACCATGTCCAAACCTGGCCGGATGTGGCGCGAGGTTCGCCGGGCAAGATGAGGCCGAGTACGTCTTCCACAAAGATTACGGCTACTCGCCCGCCGAGATATTCCCCCACCGCGACGCTCCCCGTGACGATAAGCGGCGCGACGAGCATCACGATAACCGCCGCCCTGACGACTCCCGCGACGTGAGTCGCCGGGAAGAGGGTCGCGGCAACTATCGCGAGCGCCATCGTGATTGGAACCGTCGGGGAGGTGGCATCAACAACGTCAAGACCGGTGGTAAGAAGAAGACGCTCAACTGGCGAGATCCGATCCAAAAGCTTCTACACGGCAAGTGCCCCCGACACCCGGACTTGAACCATAGTCTGGCGGAGTGTCGGCACTTCAATGCCGAGTATGAGAGCGAACGCAAAAAGCTCAAGATTACCGACGAGCAGCCAGAGGAAGCGCCCAAGGTTGTCCGTAACAACCAGGAGGAGGACCCCGACGAGGACGCCGATCCCAGGCACCGCTACCGCGCCGAAGACGGCGCCATTCACATGATCATGGGCGGACACTACGGCTACGAGGTGGGCGGGATCGCAAGATCTCCGCTCATAATGTCCTCGACCGTCAATGACTTCAGCGAGGGGGTCACGGACCCGATATGGCCTACCTTCTCCGATCGGGTCAAACCTTCGATGACCGTGGTGCAAGGCATTGGTCCTCGACATTACCTCAATGGAGGGAGCGACATCTCAACTCGATGAAGGCCATTACAAAGGACGACCTCAGCCACCCCATTCTCGGGAATCCTCCCCGAGAGTCGTCAACCCCTCTCGGGCGGTGACACCGTGTGCGATTCGGTGGCGCTAAGCACCTTCGCATCCAGTACATGAATTTCGTCGTCGCTGACTTCGAGTCATCGTACCACGCCATCATCGGGCGGCCTGGATTGACCAGGCTCATGGCGGTCCCGCACTACGGCTACCTCGTCCTCAAGATCCCCACCGAAGGGGGGTCCTCACAAGCGAGGGCCAACGTACACATGGCCTATGTCTGTGAAAAGGAGGGCCTCGACAAGCGGGAGTTCATCCTCCAGTCGATACGACAGGAGGAGGTCATCAAGAACGCGAAGAAGCTAAACCCCTCTGACCTCGAGATACCTGAGGAGGAGCGGACAAAGAAGACCACCAAGCCGTCGGACACTAAAGACATCCAGCTGGTGGAGGGTGATGCGTCCAAGACGACCAAGATAGGCGTGAACCTTGACCCGAAATAGGAAGACACGCTCGTCCGGTTCCTGAGGGATAACTTGAGCATTTTCGCGTGGAAACCCTTTGATATGCCCGGAGTACCTCGGAGCCGGATCGAGCACCACCTACGTGTCAAGCCGACGGCCAAGCCGTGCGCCCAGAAAATACGCCGCTTTAATAAAGAAAAATCTACCGCCATTAAAGCAGAAGTAACTAGATTGTTAGCTGCTGGCTTTATTCGCGAAGTGTATCATCCGCATCGGGTAGCTAACCCGGTTCTTGTAAGAAAGAAGAATAATGAATGAAGGATGTGCGTTGATTATACCGATCTCAATAGGGCTTGCCCTAAAAGACCCTTTTTGGTCTCCCCCGTATCGACCAGGTTGTCGACTCCCACTATGTAAAAAAAGGCCTCTACAGCGTTGAGGGCTTCTGAATCCTTGGCGCGCGCGCGCCCATTAGGGTCTCTAAATGTCGACTTTATAGACCTTGTCCGTAGCGAGCGTCTCGCAACAGGCTTTTAATACGAGACGGGATTTCGTGCATCTCAAACTTCCCGTCTGTAGTGAGCCCTTGTTACACATGCGCCGTGGAACATCTGTGTCCCGGGGATTTGCTCGATCGTGGTCTACGGTATCTCGAGACATGATTTCCTAAGATGCGACCGTACCTGGAAACGCCACGGACCAGCGGCATCGCTAATCGACTGTACCGCGTCCCAAAAGTAGTGACGCCCGTTAGCAGCATACGACTGTAGAAGCTTCGACTGCACAGACCCATTTTACAAAATTGCGTCTGTAACAATGACCCGCGATGTCGGGCGCGCTGCAGCGCTGCATTCACGCGCCGTAATCGGTACACTAGCAGTTACCCGCGGCCGATGGAACCGTCTCAGTAAAGCATTAGTAAAATACACCGTGCGAGCGATAACCGATCATAATACGGGCGATACAGACATACGCCAAACCCATGTCTGTGGTTTCTGCTTCATTTACAGACGCGTGCGTAGATTGCCTGTCTGTAGTTCCGTAACCCTTTTACAGACGTTCATTTTGTCCGCCACGTATGTAGCTTTCGCTTAGTTTACAGACGTGGTTTTTTTTCGACTGTAACTGTTCCGCATTTTCAGACGCTTGTAGCGGATGCTCGACCGTAGCTACCTGGGAAATTACAGATGCGTGTCCTTTTCGCATGTCTGCGTCGAGGTTTCTATTTCAGACGCGTTTACGGTGCTCGATGTAAACCGACGCCGACTACAGACGGTGGTTCACGGGACGCATCGAAAACACCTGTCGTTAATAATTTAGATATTACAGACGGATTCACACGACAGAAACTATTTCCGAAACCCACAGACGCTCGTTAGCTGCGGTGGTCTATACTTATTCAGTTATTACGCACGGGTTTAAGATGGGTCCAGATCGTGTCGAGACTAGAGACGCATTACACAGTCCGATCACAAACAAATGGCGCACCCTTGCAAAGATGGAAAATTCATGTGTATTTCTTAAAATTCATGTGTATCTCTAAAAATTCTTGTGTATCTCGGAATGTTCTTCACACGACATACCCGATTGTTCAGGGGCACGCCACACGCATTGTTCACAATACAAATAACACAGTTCAAATGCATGTATCCACCGATCGTCATGCAGCAAGGGAAACGAAGGAACTCACGGTTCACTTTAAACGAATACTCGCCTTCGTGGGCGATGATCTCTTCCATAACAAACTTGGCGATCTCCTCTCTAATATCCTCCAAATTAATCGAATTTCCAGACAAATCAAAATCCTAATACAAAGAAAGGTAGGCATAAGTGTTCGTTGTACACATGGTCTTTATTGCCAAACAAAGGTAGGCACATGATGGAGCTGCACTTCGAGTTACCTCGTGACGGTCCAGATGAACTTGTTTCATCGCAGCCAGGAAGTGGTGGGCCGTGTAGAACCCACATGTCTTTTCATCAGTTTGCGACTGGCACTGCAAACATATGAAACACAGTGGTTATTCACTGAATGGAAACACGTACGAGTGCAGAACTCCAAGTGAAGCACTACTTACTGTACATTCTTGTTTGGACCTCCATGCTTCTTGCCTGAAACATGCTTGTTTGGACCTTGCCGTCCCCGCTATTGAGCCACGCCCGCATTCTCGGCAGCCGCACTCGAGAGGCACTCTGGACATTCTTGTCATGCGAGCCACTCCCTGCATTCTCAGCCCCTACAGCCTGCGAGGCAATCTGGTCATCCTTGCCTTACGAGCCAGTTTCCACATCGTTAGCCGATGCACTCTGCAAGGAACTCTGACCGTCATTGGCATGCGAGCGAGTCGCCGCATTCCCATCCATTGCAGCCTGAGAGGGACTCTGATCATTGCTGTCATTCCCATTTAAGCTGCGTGTCATACAGTCCTTTAGATTGACTTTCATTGAGGCGGCAGAAGTAGGCACAGGAGGTTTTGGGGCGGTAAAAGAAGAGAGCTTTAGGAATGCTACAGTAAGACGGGCTCTGCTCCACTAGATCGTCTTACACATAGCCTGTCCAAGAGCCTTAATCTCGCCTGTCGGCGGATCCAGTAGTGTAGCCTCAAAACGAGGAGTTACATGATCAATAAAAACAATAGAATGTCCTTCCAGTATTGGTTGACCTTTAAGATGTAGTTGATTCGGGTATACCATTCCCCTTGCTACCTCAACCAGATAACCTCGAGTCTTCACTGCAAGGGTACATGGTGCTGGCGTGGAAAGTATCTCAACTGCAGCATCCGCCGAATCGGCTTCGCATGCAAAAATGCTCTTCACACCACCTACACGGCTAGGGGTGTTGGCGAGCGATGAACCATGTCCTCCCGATTCCAACGCCGCCACCTTAGCTGTGAGCTCATCTAGTTGAGGTCCAATCTCTTCTCTATATGCTTCGGCCAACGCACCTAGAGACTTCCTCTTTCTGTACATGTCGGCACAAGCCGGCCAAAACTTCCAACCAGTCATACTAGACATACCACGCACACGCCCATGCGCTGCTGGGTGCCCAGGACCTCTGTGAGCATATCTCTTTCCCTTACACCAGTGCCCTCAGAAGAAGCACGGGCGGTCTTCTCTAAAACCTTCTCAGATAAAGACCGAGACTCTTCACCTGACCAAACAATTGCGGCCTTATTACGACCACGCCCGGATCGCACCGTGCACGCAAAAAATGTCGGCGCGGTTCACTGGAAATTCATGCCAAGGATTCTTGATGCTATTGTGGAGTAAGTAAGTGTCCTCCTTCTCCCACACTTCGAACTTTGCCTCATAACCTCCTCGTACCCGAGGCGGTGGTCATGCTTGTTCTTCTCCCTAAGCCGCTTGTATCTCTCACTTGTTGCCGGTGCCTCTTTCTTTGCTCTTCGCTTCAACGAAAGCTGCCCAATCGTCCTTGGTGATGTATGGGTGCTTCACCGTGGCATCCAACCCTTTCATGACGTAATTCCGCACTAGATCGCTTTTGAAGGTCCTAAAACTTTTGCCCTCTTGGACTACCTCGCCTTCATATATGCTATGCGCCTTAAGTTGCCTACAAACTCCAATGAATTACGGACACGCTTCTCAAATAACAATTCCTTTGTTGCAACGCTTAAGGAAGAGACGAATATGTGAGCAAGGGGACCTTTTGTCTAGCAATCGGACCAAGAAGTCTCTTCATTCTTAGCATGGCCACCTTCTTAGTGGGAAACCCGTTCGGCAACTATCTTGCCTTCGGCCACCTTGTGTGTGTCCCGACCCTCCGAAATGGCTGCCCCTCTCCGATAAAAAATCCCGAACGCCCCTTGTGGTACCATCATCTCTCTCTTGCCCCATTGGTACCATCATCTATCTCTTTGCTCTGTCTCTTCATATGTAGCTCTCCGGATCCTCTAGAGAATAAGTTGTTTCATTGCCGGATGATGTTGTAAATGTGCCAAATGACACCTACATCAAACAGATTTAGGTTACACTAACACTAACTAAAAAAAGCTAACAATAAGTAGGGTTTGTATATCACATAGCCGGCAGCTTTACCATTTTCGAAAGTCAACGGCCCGGCACACACGACAAAGCTTCACCGGTTCTAGGGGCGAGGAAAAGGTGCGATCATTGTTCTATCTTGAGCACATATATTCATCTCTATAAATAAAATAAGCAGCAGTAGTTGCGCTTTCCTATGACAAAACCACACGATAACAACATTATAGTAACACTCAGGGTGTCAAGTTCGGTATCTACAACCGAAAATATCCATGTGAGGATAAAATTATACAGTTCAATTCTGTAATAGGCCTTCTTATGAGGACTAAACAAACCACCGAGGCGTAGAACAAATAAAATGTCGAAAAAAATTGGAAAGGAAGCCGAAAATGTGTTGGTTGTAATATGAATGAGACCATCCAACACCTTTTCCTAGATTGTCCGTATTCGAAAATGGTATGGAGGATCATCTTTTATGCTACTTGGCCTAAACAGACCTAGATCTATATAAGCCATATGTTTGGTACATGGCTTACTAATCAGAATAAAAGGTTTAGAAACTTGATTTGGGTTGGCGTCACAGCTATATGCTGGGCCATTTGGCGCTGTCGAAACGATATTATCTTTAACAAAATGAAAGTTTTCTCGTTGTCGAAGGTTATTTTCGGATGAGCCTATTGGCTGCGATGCGAGCCCGATTGCGACATGATGAACAGGACAAGAACACACTCTCGCTAATTAGCGTAAAACTAGAAGTGATTACTTTGGAGTTTCCCTATAGAGGGTGGAAGCACATTTATTATTTGCTTTAGTTCTCTTTATCTGTTTTAGAGACTTGTTTTGCTTTAGTTCTCTTTATCATTTGCTTTAGTTCTCTTTATCTATTTTAGAGACAAGATAGTAGTAGTACTCGACAGAGCAGTTAGTGTTCTCAAGCTTGTGTATTCATCTATGAAGAAAATAAGCGGTAGAATTATCACCTTTCCTCACTTCCCGGCGGCGAAAAATTCGAGGGACACCGTTGATGCCCCTAGCGTTGGATGGAAATCACCGAAGTAGCTTGGTCACTGAACAGGTCCCAAACCGGGTAAAGGAGGAGGGTTGCGTTAAGTTTGGAGAACCAAATAGTAAAAAATAGCCACTCTAATGGGCGAGGCACGGATCACAAAAAAAATTGCACTCCCTCCGTTTCCAAATTGTAAGTCGCTTTGACTTTTTTTGGTTCGTCCATTTTGCTATGTATCCAGGCATATTATTGTATCTAGATACATAGCTAAATGGATGTACAAAAAAAAGTCAAAGTGACTTACAAACAAACGGAGGAAGTAGTTCAGAATAAAAGAATATAAATAAACTATAATTTAGCAAATGGTTCGTTTAGGAGGAAAATTTTTTGTAAGACAAGATAGTAGTAGTACTTGACGGAAGCGGTCGGTGTTCTTGTGCATGTGTATTCATCTATGAAGAAAATAAGCGAGCAGAATTATCGCCTTTCCTCACTAGGAAAAACTGGAAAGGAAGCCGAAATGTGTTGGTTGTAATATGAATGAGACCATCCAACACCTTTTCCTAGATTGTCCGTATTCAAAAATGGTATGGAGGATCATCTTTTATGCTCTTGGTCTAAACCGGCCTAGATCTACATAAGCCATATGTTTGGTACATGGCCTACTAATCGAGAATAAAAAGGATTAGAAACTTGATTTGGGTCGGGCGTCACAGCTATATCTTTGGGCCATTTGGCGCTGTCGAAACGATATTATCTTTAACAAAATGAAAGTTTTCTCGTTGTTGAAGGTAATTTTCGAGATGAGCTTATTGGCTGCGATGCTGAGCCAAGTTGCAGCCTGATGAACAAGACAAGAACACACTCTCGCTAATTAGCGTAAAAAACTAGAAGTGAAAAGTGATTACTTTGGAGTTTCCCTATAGAGGGTGGAAGCACATTTATCATTTGCTTTAGTTCTCTTTATCTGTTTTAGAGACTTGTTTTGCTCTACCTTTTATCCAAAGACTTGTAATAATCGGCTGTGTACATCCTCGGATGTAGAGGCCGGATGTTTTTCTCATCCATTATCTAAAAAAAAAAAGCTTCATCGCCTGAACAGATTTGAAAATTTCATCACACGGAAATTAGCAAGGCAATAATATTATACAGTTCAATTACAGTAATAGGCGTGCTGTGAGGACTACACAATCCACGAGAGGCACGGATCACAAAAAATTGCACTCCCTCCGTTTCCAAATTGTAAGTCGCTTTGCCTTTTTTGGTTCGTCCATTTTGCTATATATCGGGCATATTATTGTATCTAGATACATAGCTAAATGGATGTACCAAAAATGTCAAAGCAACTTACAAACTGAAATGGAAGAAGTAGTTCGAGAATAGATGAATATAAACAAACGTAGTTTAGCAAATTGATTCGTTTAGTAGGAAATTTTTGTAAGACAAGATAGTAGTAGTACTCGACGTGAAAGCGATCGTGTTCTTGAGCTTGTGTATTCATCTATGAAGAAAATAAGCAACAGAATTATCGCCTTTCCTCACTAGGAAAAACTGGAAAGGAAGCCAGAAATGTGTTGGTTATAATATGAATGAGACCATCCAATACATTTTCCTAGATTGACCGTATTCGAAAACGGTATGGAGGATCATCTTTTATGCTACTGGCCTAAACCAGCCCTAGATCTACATAAGCCATATGTTTGGTATATGGCTTACTAGTCGAGAATAAAAGGATTAGAAACTTGATTTGGGTTGGCATCACGACTATATCTTTGGGCCATTTGGCGCTTGTCGAAACGATATTATCTTTAACAAAATGAAAGTTTTCTCGTTGTCGAAGGTAATTTTCGGATGAGACTATTGGGCTGCGATGCGAGCCCGCCCCGATCTGGCGTGATGAACAAGACAAGAACACACTCTCGCTAATTAGCATAAAACTAGAAGTGATTACTTTGGAGTTTCCCTATAAAGGGTGGAAGCACATTTATCGGTTGCTTTAGTTGTCTTTATCTCTTTTTTAGAGACTTGTTTTGCTCTACCTTTTATCCACTACTTGTAATAATTGGCTGTGTACATCCTCGGATGTAGAGGCCGGATGTTTTTCTCGTCCATTATCTAAAAAAAGCTTCGTCGCCTGAATAGATTTGAAAATTTCAGTCACCTGAAAATTAGCAAGGCCCTAATATATACGATTCAATTACGTAATAGGCGTCTGTGAGGACTACACAATCCACAGAGGCACGAGATCACAAAAAATGCACTCCCTTACTTCCAAATTGTAAGTCACTTTGACTTTTTGGTTCGTCCATTTTGCTATATATCCAGGCATATTATTGTATCTAGATACATAGCTAAATGGATGTACCAAAAAAGTCAAAGCGACTTACAAACCGAAAAACGGAAGAAGTAGTTAAGGAATAGAGGAATATAAACAACCCAGTAGTTTAGCAACAGTTCGTTTAGTGGGAAAATTTTTATAAGACAAGATAGTAGTAGTACTTTCGACAGCTTGATTAGTGTTCTCAAGCTTGTGTATTCATCTATGAAGAAAATAAGCGGCCAGAATTATCACCTTTCCTCACTTCCCTGGCGACCGAAAAATTCAGCGACACCGTTGATGCCCGATGTTGGATGGAAATCACCGAAGTAGCTTGGTCACCGAACGAGAGGTCCCAAACCCGGGTAAAGGAGGAGGGTTGCGTTAAGTTTGGAGAACCAACGTAAAAAATAGCCACTCTAATGGACGAGGCAATGCATCACAAAAAATTGCACTCCCTCAGTTTCCAAATTGTAAGTCGCTTTGACTTTTTGGTTCGTCCATTTTGCTATGTGTCCAGCATATTATTGTATCTAGATACATAGCTAAATGGATGTACCAAAAGTCAAAGTGACTTACAAACCGGAGGAAGTAGTTCGGAATAGAAGAATATAAACAAACGTAGTTTAGCAACAGTTCGTTTAGTAGGAAAATTTACGTAAGACAAGATAGTTGTACTCGACAGAGCAGTCGGTGTTTTTGAGCTCGTGTATTCATCTATGAAGAAAATAAGCGGCGAAAATTATCGCCTTTCCTCACTAGGAAAAACTCGGAAAGGAAGCCAGAAATGTGTTGGTTGTAATATGAATCGACCATCCAACACCTATTCCTAGATTGTCCGTATTCGAAAAACGGTATGGAGGATCATCTTTTTATGCTACTAGCCTAAACCAACCTAGATCTACATAAGCCATATGTTTGGTACATGGCTTACTAATCGAATAAAAGGATTAGAAACTTGATTTGGGTTGGCGTCACAGGCTATATCTTTGGGCCATTTGGCGCTGTCGAAACGATATTATCTTTAACAAAATGAAAGTTTTCTCGTTGTCGAAGGTAATTTTCGGATGAGCCTATTGGCTGCGATGCGAGCCCGGTTGCGGCGTGATGAACAAGACAAGAACACACTCTCGCTAATTAGCGTAAAAACTAGAAGTGAAAAGTGATTACTTTGGAGTTTCCCTATAGAGGGTGGAAGCACATTTATCATTTGCTTTAGTTCTCTTTATCCGTTTTAGAGACTTGTTTTGCTCTACCTTTTATCTACTACTTGTAATAATCGGGTGCGGTACATCCTCGGATGTAGAGGCGGGATGTTTTTCTCATCCATTATCTAAAAAAAAAGCTTAAAAGCTGAGCAGATTTGAAAATTTCAGTCACACGAAATTAGCAAGGCCCTAATATTATACGATTCAATTACTGTAATAGGCGGTCTATGAGGACTACACAATCCACAAAGGCACGAGATCACAAAAAATTGCACTCCCTCCGTTCCAAATTGTAAGTCGCTTTGACTTTTTTTGGTTCGTCCCATTTTGCGATATATCCAGGCATATTATTGTATCTAGATACATAGCTAAATGGATGTACCAAAAAAGTCAAAGCGACTTTACAAACTAAAATGGAAGAAGTAGTTCAAGTAGTTCGAGAATAGATGAATATAAACAAACCATCTAGTTTAGCAACAGTTCGTTTAGTAGGAAATTTTTGTAAGACAAGATAGTAGTAGTACTTTCGACGAGCTGTCGTGTTCTTGAGCTTGTGTATTCATCTATGAAGAAAATAAGCGGCGAAATTATCGCCTTTCCTCACTAGGAAAACCCGGAAAGGAAGCCAGAAATGTGTTGGTTGTAATATGAATGAGACCATCCAACACATTTTTCTAGATTGTCCGTATTCGAAAACGGTATGGAGGATCATCTTTTATGCTCTTGTCCTAAACCAGCCCTAGATCTACATAAGCCATATGTTTGGTACATGGCTTACTAATCGAATATAAAAGGATTAGAAACTTGATTTGGGTTGGCGTCACGGTATATCTTTGGGCCATTTGGCGCTATCGAAACGATATTATCTTTAACAAAATGAAAGTTTTCTCGTTGTTGAAGGTTATTTTTCGAGGAAAAGAGCCTATTGGTCCCGATGCTTGAGCCTAGTTGAAGCGTGATGAACAAGACAAGAACACACTCTCGCTAATTAGTAGAAAACTAGAAGTGATTACTTTGGAGTTTCCCTATAGAGGGTGTAAGCACATTTATCATTTGCTTTAGTTCTCTTTATCCGGTTTTAGAGACTTGTTTTGCTCTACCTTTTTATCCACTACTTGTTATAATTGGTCGTGTACATCCTCGAATGTAGAGGTCGGATGTTTTTCTCATCCATTATCTAAAAAAAAAAAGCTTAAATCGCTGAAAAGATTTGAAAATTTCAGTCACCTGGAAATTAGCAAGGCCCTAATATTATACAGTTCAATTACAGTAATAGGCGGTCAATGAGGACTACACAATCCACAGAGGCACGGATCACAAAAAATTGCACTCCCTCCGTTTCCAAATTGTAAGTCGCTTTGACTTTTTGGTTCGCCCATTTTGCTATGTATCCGGGCATATTATTGTATCTAGATACATAGCTAAATGGATGTACTAAAAAAGTCAAAACGACTTACAAACTGAAACGGAAGAAGTAGTTCGAGGAATAGAGGAATATAAACAACCTGTAGTTTAGCAACAGTTCATTTAGTGGGAAAATTTTTGTAAGACAAGATTGTAGTAGTACTTGACAGAAGCGATTAGTGTTCTCAAGCTTTTGTATTCATCTATGAAGAAAATAAGCGGCGAAATTATCACCTTTCCTCACTTCCCGGCGATCGAAAAATTCAGGCGACGGATGATGCGTTGATGCCGACTGTTGGATGGAAATCACCGAAGTAGCCGTCACCGAGCAGAGGTCCCAAACCCGGGTAAAGGAGGAGGGTTGCGTTAAGTTTGGCGAACCAACGTAAAAATAGCCACCCTAATGGAGAGAGGCACAGATCACAAAAAAATTGCACTCCCTCCGTTTCCAAATTGTAAGTCGCTTTGGCTTTTTGGTTCGTCCATTTTGCTATGTATCCGGGCATATTATTGTATCTAGATACATAGCTAAATGGATGTACCAAAAAGTCAAAGCGACTTTACAAACAGAAGCGGAGGAAGTAGTTCAGGAATAGAAGAATATAAACAAACTGTAGTTTAGCAACAGTTCGTTTAGCAGAAAAATTTTTGTAAGACAAGATAGTAGTAGTACTTTCGGCGAGCGGTTAGTGTTCTCGATCTTGTGTATTCATCTATGAAGAAAATAAGCGGCGCAGAATTATCACCTTTTCTCACTTCGTGGCGGCCGAAAAATTCAGCGACACCGGATGGCGCGTTGATGCTGTTGTTGGATGGAAATCACCGAAGTATCCATGTGAGGCTAATATTATACAGTTCAATTCTGCAATAGGCGGTCTATTAGGACTACAAGTAACCACGAGTCACGAACACAAAATAAATTAAATGTAGTTCGGAATAGAATAGTATAGACAAACTACGGTTTAGTAACATTTCATTTAATAGGAGCAGTCATTGTTCTTGAGCATGTATATTTATCTATAAAGAAAATAGCAGTAGTAGTTGCGGTCTCCTAAAACAAAAACACAAAGGTAACAATATTAATGTAGTAGCCAGTGTCAAGTTCGGTATGTACAACTCAATACATCCATCCGAGGATACAGCTTATACGATTCAATTACAGTAATAGGCGGTGTATGAGGAGTAGACGAGAGCCTGTTTTTGCTTGTTCTTGCAATCTTGCTTCATCTTGTTTCAGCTTATTCTCTCACGAGGATACTATTAAACAAGCGAAATAGGCTCTCGGGGCACGATCACCAAAAAAAAAAAAAAAAAAAGGAAGTTCGGGAATAGTGGAGTATAAAGAAACTATAGTTTCGTGGCGGTTCATTTAATATGCACATTTTTGTATGACAAGATACCTGTAGTACTCTACAGGCGGTCGTGTTTACTTGAGCACGCATATTCATCTATAAAGAAAATAAGCGGCGTGGATAACAACAACATTGTAGTTATATATAGTAGCGATCGGGCACGGTAGCGGTGAGGTGTCAAGTTCGGTATGTACAACTCAATTATATCCATATTATGAGGATAAAATTATAGTTCAATTAGTATGCGTAATAGAAAGGTATGTGAGGACTAGTCGACCTATTAAACTTGTGCTTGCTTCATCTTGTTTTAGCTTATTCTCTCTCACATACGTAATACTATATATTAAACACAAGCGAACAGGCTTCGAGAGGCACGGATCACGAAAAAACAAAAAAAGGTAGTTCGGGAATAGTGGAATCTAACAAACGTAGTTGTTCAACGGTGAGAGGGCACGCAGACAAGATTGATGGGCTAGATATCAAACCCTAGAATGGCCGGCCGGCCTGGTGGAGGAAGAAGCCGTCGGAGAAGGAGGTCGCTGGCGGAAGCGGCGTCGGCTTGAATGGCGCGGATGCGTCGGCGGTGGCGGCGGGCTGATGAGGCGGCTGGAAACCCTAGAGTCGCCTGTGAGGAGTGTGGCTAGGAACCAAACACCCCCGATCGAAATGAATCGCCTGCCTGTGACGAGGCGGGTAAATTTTTTTTGAGTTTTGTAAAGGCTCGGCGCGTAAAAATCGTAGCGAAAAATTGGGCGGGCCCAAGTAAGCTGTTCGGCTGATTTTGGCTGATTGAATAGTATTATTTCTGTGAAAGAGAAGCCACTTAGGCTGCGGTAGCGGGCGTGGTGGGGCCATCCTGTCAGGGTCATAGTGCACACCCGTGGAGGGGCCGTCCTGTCAGGATCTACTACCTGCGTTTGCTCTCCCTCTGTATCTGCTTCTGCCTCTCGCGATTCATTCCATCTCTCGCTCTCTTCCATCCCTTCTCCCAGCTGAGCTCGAGCCCGATGTCTCGGTCTCCTTTGGCGGAGTCGTCTGGAGGTGGACGGGCGAGGAATAGGCTTCAATGGGATCCAAGTGAGCTCGGCCGGGTTCCCGCTCATCGGTTGTCCTGACTGCGGTCTTGCTCGGGTGGTGGAGGCGCGGACCAAGAAGGATGGTGATAATCGTGGCCGACTCTACTTCAAGTGTGCTAGGAAATGGGGTGAGTATTTCGTTCTGTAGTGTTGACGTGTTGTCCCGGGCCTCCCTCCCCTAGTTTTGCACTAATTTGTGTGCCTGTTTTTCAAGCACCCTAATAAGCGGCGGTGTCATTACTACCGATTTGAAAAGGAATACTTCTAGGTCTTGAAGGATCTTGGCATCATAGTTGTTCGCCCTTCGAATTGGAAAGAGGAGTTGGTCTTTGGATGAAGAAGAAGCTTCGGTGGGGCGGTCCAAGTGGTGACACCAAGAAGAAAAACTTGGAGCAGATCTTTGGAGGACTTGATGAGGAAGACGAACATGTTTATTATTACGTCTCTTATGTCGTGTTGTCATTGGATGTGTTCGATGTACTCCCTCCGTCCCTTTATGTGTGTCGCCCCTCGAAACGTGTTTGTGAGAGAAACACGGTTTTCTAGAGACAAACATTTAGGGGCGAGAGGGGAGTATGTTGTAAACATATAATGCCCGATGCAATGTTATTATTGTGATAATTTGCAAATATCACAACACGTCAGTGCAATGCTTGGTGTCAAGATTCTGCACCTGTGAAAAGTCAACTGAGTGGAGTGGATCCACCTGTGCTTAATAGGGATGTCATCCGTTGACCCGCGTTGTGTAAAGGCGTGAGTGATACTCCCTCCGTTCATAAAAAAAAAAATTTTTTTTGACCTTTTCAAAATCTAATTTGACTATTCGTCTTGCTCAACATATTTGTGTAAATTCCAAAATAAATTAGCTATTGTTATAATATCTTTAATGATCTAATAAGTCATAACAAAATTGATAATATTTATATACATTATTCAAATAAAACGAATGGTCAAATTAGATTTTGAAAGGTCAAAGAATTGCGTTTTTTGGTTGGACGGAGGGAGTACTCCACGTTTGCCGACTGCGTGGGTTCGCAACTACACTCTACGCGCACGCCGATACTAAAAAGCGCTGCGTGAGTAATAAAGCGACCGCTGTCTTCGAGTCTACTACTTACTTCACGACGTCGTCCGCCACCTCTGCACTGCGCAATTGGAGCGCGAACTCACTTCCGCGCCGGCTACATCTATCTTGTCGTCGCCGCCGCCGTCGCCGTCGCCGTCGCCGCTATAAGCTTAGCTTCACGCGTCACCTTCCACGCATCCACCACCGCCGCCGGCGCCGCCGCCGCCCTCGCCGCCGCACCATGCAGCGGCTTCCGTCGGAGATGCTTGCATTGAAAGGTTGCCATCCGCGTCGCCAAGGAGGCGAGAGGATCCCATGGACAACCTCACCATTCTGCACCGCACCACGTAGCGGATGGCGAGGTGTACGGCGACGCCATGGTGGGACGGAGCATCCCAATCGAGCGGTTTTTCCAACGTAATGGGAATGGCGTACCCTCGTCACCAATCTACGCCATCGTCGGCAACCCGAGGCGTGCCCGAGCAGGCCTGTCTCGCCTGACCGTCGATGGCGCGCGGCACCGCCGCCCCCCTCGCCGACTTTGCCGCGCGCGCCGCCGATCGCGGGGCATGAACTCGCTTCGTGTGCGTACACGCCCTTGCTCTCTACGGGATGAACACCGGCGCCGATGATGACGACACACTGCACGAAAGGTGTTGCGGGGATCGAAGGTGACGCGGTGACGACGTGGGCGGGGGTACCGATGAATCGTGGCACGCCTCCGCGCACGGCAATAGCGGTGTTGGAGCGACGAAAGATGGTGGCGCCGTATCCAGCCCGGGTTTTTCGGTTTCTCCGTCGTCTCCCACGCTGGCCCAACCGCGGTGCCTCGCCAACACGGGCATCTTGATGCAGCGTGTCGGGCTGTGGCGACATTGCGGATGGTCGAGCCGGAGCGTGGAAGTCAACCGTGGGGGGGAGTGTACTGCGAAGCGGTGTAGGATCAGCGACGAGTCTACTTTGTTCTTCGTTGATGGCTTGTGGGCATGAGTGTACCGTTCTTCCAATGCGGGAGTTGCTCACGATTCGCGGTGACGCCTAGCTAGATATAACAACTTTGGTAGCTTTTGGAAATGTGCACGCATCGTAGGTGATGCATATATGGTGTGCATATGTTCGATCCTTACCTAGCGGTGATGTTCAAGAAACGTAGATCTGGATGGAACGAAGACCGAGATGTTTTAATTAGTTGTAATATAATCCGTGTGTTATAATGCTCACTTCGCTTTAGTGTCTACCATTAATTCTCGCCGTCGCGTACGCCAGCCCATGGCGCCGCGAGCACCCCGCCCGGCATGGCTATAGTTAGCCGCCTCTCGGGCTGAACTCTCTCCCTTCTTTCTTACCTTGCCACCTCGAGGCTCGTCGGCTTGAAGGCGCGCTATTCCCGTGCCGTTGAGGTCACCTTTGAACGCCGTCGTGTCCGGCCAGGTTCACACGCCCCGGCCGCCGCGAATCGAGCTAAGCGTTCACCACGACGACAACAACCCCTCTGCGACCCGTCCCCGCCTCGACCGAAGTTTTGAAAACCGTTTACGCCGCACTCCTAATGCCTCCATATCCCGTCCATGTAACCTCGGCCCCTCGGTCGCCGGAGAGTGTCGCTCCCGCTCCGCCAAGCGCCACCCGCCGCCAACGTCGGGTCGAGCTCGCGGGTAGGCGGGCCATTCAAACCCGCTCATCCGATAGCATAGATAGGAACGCTAGGTTCTGGGGATCACGGTGTTCGCCCTCCCATCGCTAGAGACATCATCTCCGTGTGCCGCGCCATGATGGACTTCTCCTCGAAGGGTGATTCACCGTTAAGCGCGGTTTCTAAGACGAGGGAACAGAGAACGCAAATGATAGAAAAAGATTGACACGCATCATATTAATTAAACCGATACAAGGAAAAACAGCTATATAGGGAGCTAATAGCGGGCTATAGCGGAGCGGCTAAATTGTACTTACATGAACAGAAATAGCGGCACCCCTCCCTCGAAAGGCTATAGCGGGCTATTTAAAACAGGTAGTGTACAGGCTCAAAACTCTAATTTTCCTTTTAATCTCTGGTCAAAACTTGTAACTAGTCTTTCTCCCTCATAGTAACTCCAAAATTGATGGTTTTTCTTTCTAATTTTTTTTTTAAAATCATGCTCTATCGGCGATTGTATTATTATTACTTGTATTACTACTAGCAAATATTCCCGTGCGTTGCAACGGGAGAAACAAAATCAAATATTTACGACTAACAATGTTATTTTTTATGAAATTTGAAATATAGAATTTATTTGTTTAGGATAATGATTTATATTTAATCTATACTCTTTCGACCGGCTTTGGAGTAGATTGTCTAAGGGTGTTACATGCCCTTAAACATGATTACACTCAACGATTGAAAAGAACTTAACAAAATTTCAATTATCATTTTTTTATTTGGTTTTGATTCTATATGGATTTTATAAGTCGTAGTCAATTTGTTCATTGTATGATAAAAGACAAGAAGCTAACAAAACACTTTGTATTGGGAAATCCTCATGTCTATATAAATCTTGATCAACTTTTACAATCATTTGTTTATATTTCTTTGCATCTTTGCTCATGAAACCCTCCATTTTTTCTCTTTCTTGACATTAGGCCCATGCCCTGAATTAGATCACAAACTCTTGAAAGTTGGAAGTCTCTCCACCGACGACAAAGATGTATGCGTGCATGTGGGTATGCGTGCATGTGGCCTCTTCTTCTTGATCTTATGATTCGGCTACTTTTGCATGCTTTGCTTATCAAACTCGGGAGGCGATGGCTAGGCACTACTCTTATTAGACTTCGAAGTTTTAATGATTTGGTGGACCATATATACCCTTGTATCATCGCATGATTCACACGTAACAATAGATCCGGTGTGAGGCTGCTGGGGACATAAAAAAGAAATAGGCGCGAAAAAAGGGTGAAAAAAAGGATGGTAGAAATTTTGGCACTTTATCATGTATACTTGTATTCTTGTATGCGTCACGACGTATTGTCAAATCACCGCCCGCCCGAGTTGCTTGCGAACAGGACTCTAATACAATCCTATTTTATCACGTCTTGGCACACGGGGATCAAATACTTGGACCCACTTATTTTTGGTATTTTCATGGACTTTCTTAAAGTCCCAAGCATAGATACGGAAGAGAGTGAAAGAAAACGATGGTGAAAAAAAGTGGCGAAAATTTTTATATATGCTTTTAATATATATATATATATATATAGATTTGTCATGTTTCATCAATAACATTTGAAATTTGAATTTCAAAATTACAACTTCAAACAACATTTTTTGGAGCATCTAATGATTTCAGCGAGAAGAAGTCATTAACATATAAAAGTTGTACAACTTCTTATGATGTACACCTTTTACATTTGGTCATTTCTTCACCCGACGACGTCACGGTAACATTGTTCACAAGATTTACACATCCACATATAGTTTATATGAAACTATGAGAGACATCTCTAAGATTTGTGAACAATGTCTAACACTATGTCGGATGGGGAAACAACCAAATTAAAATAAGAATTAGTGAACGAGTCTTTGGAAAAAAAAATTCTGAGACCCGTCTTTGGGAACAAAAGAGTCCAGTAGTAGTGGGCGTCCGTCCTTCGTTCTCGTCGGCCCGGTTAGTGCCTCTACCTCGGTGCTGATTTGTTGTGTGAGAAAATTACTGCTGGTTGCTGGCTGGCTTTTGTGAGAGAAAAGCACTCTTGGGCTGGTGGTCAACCAGACCAAATTTAACGATCGGTGCGGGTCAGTCACCTGCAGATCACACTTCTTGTGACTGCGGCAAAGATGGACCGAACGACGGTGGCGGGCGTGGGCCCCCATCTCTGGCCGAGGTGTGTAGGATCACGCAAAGGATTCACATGCAAGGGTGTGTATAGACGCGCTTTGTGTAAGTATAGATGAGTCTCGTAGGAAAAGGCGCCGCCCCAATTTTTTTTACCGCGTCGTCATGTCGCCATTGCGCCAGAGTGCCCGGCCGGCCCGATCATTAAGGGCATGTTTGGTTGCTGTGTGGTATCCCGGCCTAGCTCGCATGGCTCGGCCTGGCCGGAGTTAATTTGGCCGCCAATGCATGCAACAGCCCCTCTGTTTGGTTGCTGCATGAACCCAACCGGGCTAGCTAGAGTTGTTGTTTGGTACCGTGCATTTGCGTGAGATTTAAATTTGTGCATGCATGGTTGTTGTTTGGTTGCTGCATACATGCTAGTTGCATCACATTCAAATTGTCACAAGCTACAAGCCGATCACAATAAAAGTAACTAGTCTTTTACCATAGCTTCCAAACTAAAAACCCTATGACTACAACAATAATTAGGACTACTACGAGCACTAGTAAACAGTGCCACTGATCTCCAACAGGTTGGTTTACAGGTGGATTAACAAGTGGTAGTAGAAGGGGTGGATCCGCCGCTGTCCGCGACCCGGCTACAAAAAGCTTGCTTTCGGCCTCCACTTTTGTGTTATATTTCTGTAGCAATTTCCACGGAACCTATATACTTGCTCGTGTGCTTCTTTCCGGGTTGAGTACACCCCCAAAGTTCCCTGCCATGATGAACCACATACCATGCCATTCTTTTGCAAAAGAAACAAATTGTAGGAAACATAACACAAAGATGGCTTATGTGTGCTCAGAGTTCATGTAGAAACATCATTGGCTAGGTCATGTGCTCAGATTATAGGAACAATGATCACAGCCCTAAGGCATGTGCTTAAAGTATAGGAAAAACATCACAGGCATATAGGGCATGTGCTCAGATTTTATGAAAAAAAAAAAAAAATCACGAGGCAATAAGGCATATGTAATCCCGGGCTAGGGTTTCAAGAACAAGGAGAGAGGAAAAAAATCACTTGAGAGAGGGGAGAGGGCTCGAGATCCACCTACAACACAAGAGAGAGAGAGAGAGAGGCCTCGGATCCACGATTCACAAAGAAAAAGAACAAATCGAGAGGGGAGAGAAAACCGACCGGTGGCGAAGAACTTCGAGCGGCGGGAAAGAGTAGGAGGAGGGAGCGAGGGGGATATATAGGCAGAGATTGGCGCGAAGGGAGGAGGAAACCCTAGAGAGTTGTCATCTCCAGGCGGCCGAAATCGCCGAGCGCGCGCGCACGAGGGAGCACCTGGAGCGAGCCCGGTCGGGAGGAACGCGCTCGATTCGGCCGTTCCTCTCGAGCCCGGCCGTGGAGCACTTTTTGCACGAAAGGAGCCCAAACACCGCTCGGGGGAGCCCGTCGAGAGCGGCAGGTAACCAAACACCACATCGCACGACGGGAGCCCAACTGGCTGGGGCATATCCGGGGCACCAAACACGCCTTAAAAATCCCACGTCTCTCCGTCCACTTCGAATGCAACGAGGCGTTCAAATTTTTTCATCAAAGACCGGGTTTAACTCACCCGCATATCGGCTGGCTCCCCAACCGAGCGCGGAAATCGTTGAGCGCGGACTGCATATGGAGACATGCTTCCACTTGAGGCCTTTCAGTTTGACTCAAGAACTCGATTTTTTTTTTAATGTGTGGCCAAAACTTGTAACTAGTCTTTCTCCCTCATAGTAACTCCAAATGTGATAGTTTTTCTTTCTATTTTTTTTAAAGAATAATGTTGTATATATCAAGATATTGTATTCTTACTTTGCTATTACTTTTGTCATGTTTTATTGAGAACATTTGAAATTTGAATTTCAAAATTACAACTTCGCACAACATTTTTGGTTCATCCAATGATTTCAGCAGAAGAAGTCAAGCACGTAAAAGTTGTATAACTTCTAAAGATGTAGTACACCTTTTATATTGGCCATTTCTTCATCCGATGATGTCATGGTAACATTGTTCACAAGATTTACACATATCTCATATATAGTTGATGAAACTATGAGAGAGATTTCTAAGATTTGTGAACAATGTCACTAGCACTACTATGTCGGATGGGGAAGCGCCAACTTTGTTCACCTCCCCGCCACGCCTAGAGCTTCCAACAAGAACCCTAATTTTTTCTTTTTAATCTATGGTCAAAACTTGTATAACTTCTTAAGATGTACATCTTTTATGTACATTTATTCATATGATGATGTCGCGGTAACACTATCCACGAGATTTACACATGTGTCATAGAGTTTATGAAAGTAGAAGACAAATTTCTAAGATTCGTGAACAATGTCACTAGCACTATGTCGGATGGGGAAACAACCAAAATAAGAATTGTAGGTCTTGCTAAGTTGTGAAACTCTCTAGTTGAAAACTTTTTGGTTTCACATTATCTTGTAAAGATAAACTATATATATATAGGTCTCAATTTCAAAAATTCAAAATTTAAATTTAAATTTTTTAAGTGACGCCGGATAGACAAACCACCAACATAATGATTGTAGTTCTCAAATATCCATGAAACTTTATAGCTTACAACATTTTGATTTGAGATCATCTTGTCATGGGAAAACATGTAACAGTTTGAAAACATTTATCTTCGGGCAAGCATTGGGATAGTTCGTGCGCCCATTTGGCTCGACACCTCCCCGGAAGGTCTAACCCACGCCGCATCCCATGGAGGACCAACTCTTATTTGCACAAAACGCGGGCCAGAGCTGTTCACCAAATGAATGGAAAACCTTCCGCGTGACATTCTTGTAGCGACGGTTGGTGGTCTCGGTCCAATCCCATGGAGGGGACCCCACAATGGGCCGGGATGAAAGCCGTACGGCGACCCCTGGTGGGACAGGGGGTCTGTGTCGGCCAGTGGGGCGTAGTAATATACGCTGCAAGTATCGCGAGAATCTTATCACTGCTTCGCCCGGCAGTCGGCAACCCGGAGCGTGCTTCAAAGCCGCATGTATGCCGTCTTCGTCGGGTCGCCGCACCGCCACGCCGTCGCCGAGAAGCCGCGGCGCCGCCGTCGCCGTCAGGCATGAAACCGGGCCAAGTATGTTCTTGCTCTTGTGTTTACTGAGGGCCAACACCGGTGCCGCGAACAACGACTATGCGCGCCGCGGTGTTGCGTGAGATCGGCTAGGCGACCACCCGGCACGGCTGGCCGGACGTCTCGCGGAACCCGCAGGAACCTGAACTCTGCTGAACGGCCCCTGGCGACATGCATGGGATTTCTTGAGGAGCGACTTGATGACGGCACATATACCATCAAATTGGAGTAGAGAATACCATCCTCCCGGACCACCGGTGCCTCGCCATGACCGGGCATCGGTGCGAAGGGCAAAAGCGGTGCGCCGCCATTCACGGATGGACAGATTCATTTGGGCGTGGAGGATGTTCCTGCGGCGAGGAGTGTAGGATCCGCAAGGAGTGTGAAAGTTTCTTACGTGGTGTTGTGTGGGCACTATAAGCAAAGTTTTAAATTGGGATTGATCGATCTATCGATCACATGCGTGATGAAAAGTTGGATGTTTTGTTAGTCGTAACCATGCATATTTTCCAAAAGTGATGAAAGGCCGATTCTAACAAATTTTTTGTTTTGGGGCCGATTCCCAAATTCAAAAAAAAATGGTTCCAGATTCCTAAGACAAACTTATTTCAGGGGCCAAATTCCTAATTCTCCCATAGTCCTTCCTATTACTCCAAACAATGTTTGAAATTTCGAAAATAGCACACAAGTTACCCTTTTACATTAACCGTGGGACCATGGTGTCTGCGATCGAACACTCTACGCTTGCCACCTCGGATTCCTTATAGTGCTATGGGCGGAGTTTTTCTCGCAGTCTCTCATCTCTTCCTTCTCCCATACTACACCTACTAGTTAGTACTCTTCTCACCTCTTCT
This sequence comes from Hyparrhenia diplandra, assembly GCA_015847255.1. Lineage (NCBI taxonomy): Eukaryota > Viridiplantae > Streptophyta > Magnoliopsida > Poales > Poaceae > Hyparrhenia > Hyparrhenia diplandra. The sequence continues at coordinate 41,414 of JADLZK010009598.1, read as the reverse complement.
CCATCCTGACTTTCCAAACTCATCTCAACCAAACCTGAGTACAAAGCGGTCCGACACAGGGGGTCTGCCTCGCCTTCGCCTTCATCTCCATCCCAGGCAGGTGGTGCTCTTTATCACATCCATGCAACTAGATATGGTTTTTCATGTGGTTTTTGAAACAAAGAAATACGTAAGTTTTTTTTTTTTTTTGGTGGTTGCAGATCCGGATCGAGTCCCTACGTTCGGATCTCGACTTCATGTGGTCTCCAAGTCCCAGCTCTCGATCTCGTGTTTTAGCTAGTGTTGGGTTGGGAAGGAGGCCGAAGAAAATGTCGCAAAAGAAGCACATCTTCTTGGGTAAACACCACTGAGATCTCTGAAATGCACTTCTTTTTGAAGTTTTTTTAGTGGCTCTAAAAGGTTTTGTTTTGTCTTGTATATTTGTGTGATTCATGCTATAGCTTGTACAACCACAAAGACCTACGTGGAGATTATAAAAGTATGGGTGCTTTGGAGGTCGCCGGCGGGGCCACTCCCTCTCCTCGCCGAAGTCGAGCATTTTTCCGAGTCGCGCTCGACTCCGGCTCAACAAGTTTGGCAAAAGAAGCTTTGGCTCCGGCTCCTCGCACCCCCACCGTAGCTAGGAGCCACTTTTCTCTCTCCCTCCTCTCAACATTGGGCCATGTCGCTAGGAGCTGGAGAACTCGATTTTGGGGCTCCCCCTCCGGCTCTTGCGCGCTCTGATTGCCTTCATAGCTTAGGTCTTGCTTCCTCTTTTTGACAATGTTCGCTTGCTCTTGCTTCATCTTGTTTCGACTTGTTATGTCTCACGGAATACTATTAAATCAGCCAAAATCAGCGCTAGCAAAACAACCTGTTATCCGTAATGTTGTTATATTATCAAAAAATTGTTCAAATTTGGAATGCTCTGGTTTCCAAGAATCAGATCGAACTCAGATTGCTAGTTTGTGCATTGTGGCTCAACAAACGAATTCAGCTTGATTTGTTCCATAAAGAGGCAAATTTTGGCCTTGTGTTGAAACAAATTTGGCATCGAACACTCACCTCCTTCTCTCTCTCTCTCTCTCTCGATCGAACAGGCATGTGAAATGACTCCATACATGACCCACGATGTACAAAGACACCTACTATGCACGGTGTTCGAGCATGTCATCATCATGATTACGATTCTACGAGACCGGTCTTTGGGTGCGATGACAACTGCGAGGATGGGCCGGAACGATGAGTTTTTATATTCCCAAAAAGTTTTGACCAAAACCTTTTCCAACAATCATGTTTGGGACTCACGTTTAAAATACCTAAAAATGTTTTAGCCGGCGGCCGTGCCGCCAGCGTGAACGCTTACGGTTCCTTGTTCTCGGCGTCTGGATTAATTATATACTAGTATACTAGATGAGATGAGAGAGCATGGCCACTTTTTCGGCCCCAAATTTAAACAACAACAACAAATGGTTCGAACGTTGAGGGCCCCACAATTTAAAAATACCTAAAAATGTTTTAACCGACAAACCAAAAATCTAAATTAAATTCGATTACACCATAAATTTGTTTCAATTAATTCTTCAAAACAAGACTTCACATGGATATAGTATTTAGATAAAATTAACAACTGGGCCCACACGATGGCGGTTGGGATAGAGTAGGACAAACTTTTTTGGGGCCAATTCCTAATTCTCCTAGTCCTATTACTCCAAATAATGTTTGAAATTTCAAATAGCACACAAATTCTCATGATCGCCCTTTTTACATTAACCATGGGACCATGGTTGCAGACCCGCAGATCGAACACTCTGATTTTGGTGGTTGCCCCATCGGATTCCTTTATAGTTGCATCGAACACTCTAGATTTGCCACCTCGGATTCCTTTATAGTGCTACTATGGGCGTTTTCTCTCATACTCTCGTCTCTTCCTTCTCCCATACTACACCTACTAGTACTCTTCTCACCTCTTCTCCGTCCTTATACTTTCCAAATTCATCTCAACCAAACCTTGAGTAGTACGAGAGTCGTCCGGCACAGGGAGGATCCGCCTGCTCACCTTCGTCTCCATCAAAGCATTATCTTCGGGTGGTGCTCTTTATCACATCCATGCGACTAGATATGGTTTTTCATGTGGTTTTTGAATCGGCTAATACAAAAGTTTTTCCTTTTTTTTTTGGTGGTTGCCACTTCACGGGGTCCGTCGCGGACAAAAGTCTTTTTTCTTTTTTGGTGGTTTGCGTGGTTGCGGAAGCACATCTTCTAGGAGTAAGCACCGAAATCTAGGTTGTAAAGTGCATTATCCTTTCTTTTTTGAAGGTTTTTGAATGGCTATAAAAGGTTTTGTTTTGTCTTTTGGTGGTTGACTCATGCTATCTACTAGCTTGTACAACATTGCTCAATTATTTTTCTTTGTATTATACCTTTTCCCATTCTTCCTAGGTACAAACAGTCTAGATTGTAAAGTGCATTATCCTTCCTTTTCTTCTGAAGGGTTTTTTGAATGGCTTGCATGTTAAGGTTTTGTTGCTTTGTCTTCGCGTATCATGTGCATGGGAGCTTAAGGGAGATTAATCGGGATCCGCGCCCCATGCCGCCGTAAGATTAGGCATTGGACAAAGGCATTGTTTGGAATTTTATTTTGCCACACCGTTTATACCTCTTTTCGATTTTTGTATTGTTTGAGTTGTGTGGCTAGTGTGGCGATTATAAAAGGCAAGTGTCAGGGAGGCGAAGATGCCGCCCCGGAGAAGGCACATTTTGGCTTGTGTTGAAACAAATTTCCACCACTCAACCTTCTTCTTCTCGCATGCTCTCTCGGATCGATCGAACATCCATGTGAAATGACTCCAGGGGGGGTATCGAACCTGACGCCCAACGTCTCGGCCGGTGCTGTTGTCTCTACCGATAGGAGGCTTCTAAATAGATACACCATTGTAGCTCAAAACAATTCAGCTTGATTTGTTCGTAAAGCAGCCTGTGTTGAAACAAATTTGTCATCATCACCTCCTTCTCTCTTTTCTAGCGGGCGGCATGAAATTCCATCTGACCCACGATTTTTACACCCTCGGACATAGTGATTCTGACACTGGTCGGATGGATGGGCCGACGGCGAGTTTTTATATTCCCAAAAAGTTTTGACCCAAACCCTTTTCCAACAATACTCACGGACTAGGGGACTAGCCGAGAAGCGGGCGAGGCAGAGGCGCCGCCATGCCAACGTGAACGCCACGGTTCCTTGTCGAAGAGAAGCGTCGGATTAATATAGATGAGAGAGCATGGCCCACCGGCGGGTGCATTATTTAAAATACCTAAAAAAATGTTTTTAGCCCGACAAACCAAAAATCTAAATTAAATTCCGATTACACCATTAAATTTGTTTCAATTAATTCTTCAAAACAAGATGTCACATGGATATCCATATTTAGAAAATTACAAGTGGGCCCACACGATGAATCAAGAACATGAATCTTGATGACTAGGACGAGAATATTCCTTCTAAAGGAAGCAAATAGAGGAACGTGAGTCAATTTTTTTTTTTTTTTGCAAAAATCAAGGATGGTACTGTAGACTAGTTTAGCAAACTCTTGGAGCCGCAATGTCATTTTACTTTTTAATTGTGATGAAAATTGTGAAATTTAATCCTGCTGCTAAATATGACATAGAAAAATGTTGCTTTACGACAAATATGACCCATGTTGTGCGATTTGCTATGAAATCTAGACTTTTTCAATTTTTCGATTTCAAAATTAAGGGGGCCATTTTCACTGTTTAGGGCATTACAAGGGGCGCCTACCATGAATGCGTTGCAGAAACGTGGCGAATTGCCGATGACCCTATGGATGTGGGCTGGGCAAATGGAAGCGGGAGAGGAGTAATGGAGAGCGCGTGGCGTGTAGACTTGGGGCGGCGGGCCGGCTAGTTTAGCAAACTCTTGAGGCGCTTATTTTACTTTTAATTGCGGACTCAAGACGAAGGTCGTGCTCGGTGCGACTCTCCTTGCTGAGCCAGCGGCGGGCTCAAGAGGAATTGAGGAAAGGGTAATGATGTCCTTTTCCATTCTCAAGCAGTTAAAGAAATTTTCTAAATTTATAGAAAATACAAAAAATCCCAAAAAAACCAGATTTCATAAGAACTTCTAAGAACACGACATGGGTCATATTTCATAAGGCATGCGAATTCCGGGTCATATTTCTAGCGGCACCGCGATAATGGGTTAAATTTCATAATTTCTGGATTAATTGTATAAATGAAGCCGCTAGGAAGCAATGGTTTAGCAACTCCACTGTCGTAGTCATATCTTGTTGGCTACTCTACTAAGCAGCTCCCTTTCGTAGTCATATCTTGTTGGCTACTCTACTACAAGCGACTCCCCAATGTCGTATTTTTTTTAGGGAGAAAATCTAGATGAAAAACTCGATACTAACACTCCTGCCCACACCTAGGGTGGCCTTGTCATCTGTCTTGCCAACCTCATGATCTTTGTGGATGCGAGACCATGTGGACGACCTTGAGGCGGATCCAAGACTTGGATCTAGTGCAAACGCTAGGAACAGTCCGTTGTGTCGTCTTACAAATCTACTCTGTATGTGACTCAATCTAACTTGTACAAAAATTGTGTTGTCTTAAATATCTTTTTTTTTAGGTTGATCCCTGTACAACCACAAAGAACTAGTGGGCAGGAAATTATAAAAGGATTAAAGAGAAGATCATATCCATCTATCTATGGTGCTCGAGCAATTTGAAGATAATACTAGATCTTTGTGGTGCGGTCCAAGTGAATAGTAGTAGGAGTAGGTGTGCGGTCGATGGTGCCTTTGTGCAAATGGAGGGTGTTTAGTTCCCATGCAACCCAAAAAAGTGCTTCTGATGCACGGCACATCAAATCTTTTAACGCATGCATGGAGTATTTAAATATAGAGAAACAAAAAAAACTAATTACACGCTTTAGGCCGAAAAGAGCGAGATGAATCTTAAGCCTAATTACTCTATGGTAAGACAATAAATACCAAATACAAACGAAAAGTGCTACGATCGAAACAAATATTTCACCAACTAATTTTTGTTTACGAAACAAATTTGGCGACCCTATATCAAATGGAATCACGAGAGCTTGGCCAAACTCTCTCTCTCTCTCTCTGTCTCTATATAGCCTCTAGTCTCTTCCTTCTCGATCTTGCGAACAGGCTGTCAAATGACTTCATATGTGACCCTACAGGCCGGTCATGGAAAAAAAGAGTCGATCGCGGTGCGAGATGACACCGGCGACTGCACCAGGATGGGCCGGACCACGGCGGGGCCCTATTGTACTGGGGATGGTAGACTAAGGATGGGCGTTTTGACTTTTGAACGATAGGCGGCGTGGGCCCTATTGTATTCAAATATCTTCATTAAAATAAATCATGCACGTAACAAAATAAATTATATTTGTACTCCCAGGGCCCAATAAGATGGCACGCCGCCCTGTCCTCGGCTCCTGGGACAGAGTCGCTCGACTCTTCACAAAAAGAAAAAAAAAAAAAATGATTTCTATTTTTAATGCGGGAGTGCCGCCAAAGCCTAACGGTCGAGGACCGGCGTAGCTCGGTTGGTTAGCTTCGCCGGGTGAGCGAGCAACCGGACGCTAGTTCGATTCCCAGGATAGTGTGTGTACTAGTTGTAGTTAGGTGCAGTTGTACACGGGTAGTGTGTGTCGTGTGCGTGTAGTGTGTGTGTGAGTGTGTATGAACAGATACTACAAGCGTACCCGTAAGAGGCAACTCAAAAAAAATAAAGCAGTCTTTCTCCCTCCTATTAATCCAAACTCTATTTCAAATTCGAAATAGTACACAAGTTCTGATCGCCCCTTAGCAAGATTTAAGAAGCAAAAATGTGTCGCCCCTACATTAACCCGGGTGCCCGGTGGGGCCATGGTGTCGTTTGACATCAAACACTCTCATAAAATAAATTACTACTACTACATATTGAATATGTTCGGCTAATTTTTTGTGATTGAATAGTATTATAATAAGATAAATAAGATAAGCCAACTTTTTTTTTGTTTTGCATAAAAATCCAAGGATGGCAAACTAGTTTAGCAAACTCTTGTAGATGCTATGTCATTTCTTTGTTAAATGTATACATGAAGCTGCTAGGAAGCAATAGTTTAGCTCCTGTAGTACTCATATATATCTTGTTGGCTATTCTATTCTTTAGGGTGAAAAACTCAATGAAAGTGAAGAAAAGACATTTTCGACAACTTGTGGAGGTAACATATGTTCTTAATAATTATATACATGAAAGAAGCAATGGTTTATTAGCTCCCCGTAGTACTCATATCTTGTTGGCTATTCTATTTTTCAAGGTGTAAAACTGGATGCTAAGACTCTCCACAACGTTACAGTGCTCAAAAGGATCTAACCACTCGCAAATCGGTAGAGCTGGTGTGCCTCCTTCCGCCCGGTCGGTCCAAGTGAATAGTAGTAGTAGCTGTAGTTGGTACTCATTGTCCCCTGCTAACATCGGCAGAGGGGCTCGTGGCCGTGGGACTATAATAATTAATAATCTTCCATATAGGTCTCGAGCTGCGGTCATGGACATGGCTAGCGCTTAAGACTGCGCTGGACATTATAATCTGCCGGGGCCGCAAGCGTCTCAACGGTGTTGTTGTCATCCCTATTCGATGCGGACCCGAGGGACATCCATATTTGTCTTCGTAGCTTAGGTCCGTCCTCCTTTCTTTGGCAAATTTCCTGATTTGAATACATATTTGAAGTCCAACCCACACTCGCTACAAGTGTCCCCCCTTTGGAAGTGAAATGAAACAAAACTACTCTTGCTTTCTCCACCCTCCTCCCACCCTCTGCTCAAAATTGAAATTGGAGGAGCGTGGCTCCAAAAGCCTAAAACATTTTGTCTCCCTCCTCCAAACTCTTTAAATAAATTCAAAAATACTAGGTGTACGTGTATTACACAAGTTATAGTCGCTCTTAGCAAAGTTGCATCCCGAAAACCGGGTGCCCATGGGGCCATGGTGTCCGCATCGAACACTCTACTAAAAGTTCTTGTCTTTCTCTCTCAGTCTCTCTCGTCACTCTCGTCGCTTCCTTCTCCTCCCATACTAGTACTAGTAGTACCACCACTCTTCTCGCCTCTTCTGCGACTTCCAAACTCTTCTCACCAAATCTTACCAAATAAAGAGTAGAGAGAGCGGTCCGACATAGGGATCTGCCTCGTCCTCGGCGCCTCGCGTCTCCATCCTTAGCGGTGCACCTCTTTATCACACCCATGGATCTAGATATGATTTTTCATGTGGTTTTCGAAATAACAAATCTGAGATTTTTTTTTGGGTGGTTGCAGATCTGGGATCCGTCGTGGGGCCTCGTGTCCCTGGTAGCGGCTACGGTGAGGTCGCGTCATCGTCTTGACTTCACGGCCGGGGATCCCGGCCGGCGTGGGAGCGCGGCGGAGAACGAGGCGTTTATCGCGGCGTTGACAGGGATTGCCGGCGCCGTCGTCTGCCTTGAAGTCCCTACGCTCGGATCTCGGTGTTTTTACTTGTGGGTTGGGGGTGGCGGCGAAGAAAAAGTCGCAAGAGAAGCACATCTTGTTGGGTAAACACCTAAATCTAAATTGTAAAGTGCATTACCCTTTTTTGAAGTTTTTTTTTTTTTTGAATGGCTCTAAAAGGTTTTGTTTTTGTCTTGCATATCACGTGTGATTCATTTTATCTGGTCTTAAATACCTTTTTCCGATTGATTCAGGTATAAACACAAAGATCTATGCGGGAGATTATAAAAGTGTGGGAGGAGGCCTAAGAAAACGGAAAAAAAAACACATTTCTTCTTAGGTAAACCCCGAATCTAATCCCAAAGTGCATTTCATTTTTCACTAACCAACCAATCCCAGATCTATAAACTTCCCACTTTAGCAAACTTGCGTCAGGAACCCTGAGAGTGAAACTAAATTATATTTCCACCCTTCGTTTACCTCTTCTTCTCGTCTTTTTTTTTTTTGAGGTGTTCCCATGTACGATAGATGGGCGTCCACTAGGCTATAACTTTGCTAAGAGCGGCTTGTAACTTGTGTAGTACGGTACACATGCTACTAGTATTTCCACCCTTCGTTTACCTCTTCTCGCCTGTTACGTTTTCCCATGTACGATAGATGGGCCGTCCACTAGGCACTAAACTACCTCTTACGGTTGGAGCCAAGTTTTTTTTTTTTTTTTTTGCAAAAATCCAAGGATGGCAAACTAGTTTAGCAAACTCTAGGAGATGACTCCGCCTCCAAAATTAGAGGCGCAACCAAACACACGGCAGGAGATGCTGTCATTTTATTATTAATTGTAGTACATGAAGCTGCTACGAAGCAATGGTTTAGCGACTCTCTATCATACTCATATCTTGTTGACTATATTTTTCGAGGCGAAAAACTTCGATGAAAAGCTGGAGGAAGGTGAAGAAAATAATTCTTCCATGTTCAGGCGATAATATTAACACTCCTGCTCACACCTAAGTACTCTTTGCCCCATAATGGGGAGGAGGAGGCCTTGTCAAGGAGATGTCACCCTCATCGTCTTTGTTGATGCGGACCATGAGGGGGGCGACCTTGGAGGCGGTATCTAGCATCGGATCCACGCGCGAACGCCGGGGAAAGGTATCTTCTTGTGTTACAAATTTATGTGACTCCTGCCATCTAACTTGTATAAAAATTGTGTTGTCTTAAATACCTTTTTTGGGTTGATCCCAGGTACAACCACAAAGAAGATTTTAAAAGGATCAAAGAGAAGATCATATACACATCTATCTATCCTCCTAAGGAGCAATTTGAAGATAATAGATCTTGTGTTGTGGGCACAAGTTGTGGTGCGGTCCAAGTGAATATACAGCGGCGGTAGCTCTCTATCATCCCTTTTAACATCTAAGAGGGGGCTCGTGGCCGTAGGACTATAATCTCCCATGTAGGTCTCGAGCCACGGTCATGGCCATGGCTAGGCGCTTAAGACCTACGGCGGAGATTATAATCTGTTGAGGGGTCACAAGCGTCTCGATGGTGTTCGAGTTTGGACCCGAGGGATGTCCATATTTGTCTTCATAGCTTAGGTCTTTTCGGCAAAATATGTAGTGCAAACCACCATCTTCGTGTAAACACAGTGTAAACCACGGCAAAAAAAAATTATGTAAATTCATCAAAAAATCACACATGTTGAGGGTCACAAAGCGTCTCGACAATGTTCTTGCTTCATCTTGTTTCATCTTATATTGTCTCACGGTACTATTAAATCGGCCAAATCGGCCTTTAAGCGAGAACAACCCGTTTCTCTGTAATGTTATTATTATCAAAATTTTGTTCAAATTTGGAATGCTCTAGCTCTCCAAGAATCTTGAAATAAATAACTTAAGATCGAGAGAGTATTTATCTATACAAAGTTTGACAAATTTCCTAATTTGAATATATTTTGAAGTCCAACCCACGCTCACTACAAAAACTCATTCGGTGCGGTGTCCCTGGCGGAAGTGAAAGCGAAACAAAACAACTCTAAACTTTCTCCACTCTCCTCCGCCCTCCGCTCAAAATTGAAATTCGGGGCGAGCACGGCGCTGATGTCCTCGGCTCCTCGCTCGACCCGTCACAAAAAAAAAAAAAACCCCGATTTCTATTTTTAATGCAGGGTGCCGTAGTGCCACCAAAAGCCTAGTCTTTCTCCCTCCTAACTCCAAACTACTGTTTCAAATTCCAAATACTAGTAGTACACAAGTTCTGATCGCCCCTACTAGCAAACTTGCGTCGAAAACCGGGTGCCGATGGGGCCATGGTGTGCACACCGAACAATCTGATACTAGTAGTATTGTCTGTTTCTCTCGCGATCTCTCGTCACTTCCTTCTCCCGTCTTTGTACTTACTAGTACTAGTAGTGCCCCTCTTCTCGCCACTTCTACCTTCCAAACTCTTCTCACCAAACAAAGAGTAGAGAGAGCGGTCCGACCTAGTACTTCCGCCCTCGGCGCCTCGCTTCTACATCCTTGGCGAGGTGCACCTCTTTATCACACCCATGGATCTAGATATGATTTTTGATGTCGTTTTTGAAACGACAAATAAAAAGTTCTTGGGTGGTTGCAGATCTGGGGGTCCATCGTGGGGCCTCCGTGTGCGGCTCTGGCGGGCGAGATCGGCGCCATCGTCTTGACTTCCTCACGGTGATCCCGGCCGGCGTGGGGCCTTGGAGGAGAAACGGCGTTTATCGCGGCGTTTGGCCCGGATTGCCGGCGCCTTCCGTGTTCAAGTCCCGGCCGCTCGGATCTCTGTGTTTTACTAGTGGGTTGGGGCGGCCCGAAAAAAAAGTCGCCAAGAGAAGCACGTCTTGTTGGGTAACACCTAAATCTAAATTGTAAAGTGCATTACCCTTTTTGAAGGTTTTTTTTTGATTGGCTCTAAAAGGTTTTGTTTTGTCTTGCATATCTGTGTGATTCATTTTATACGTCTTAAATACCTTTTTCGATTGATTCGGGTATAAACACAAAGATCTATGCGGGAGATTATAAAAGTGAGGCGCTCAACCCTATTATATTTGAGCTCACGAAGGAAATAGTGCGCAAGAAATCTCATTGCCGGCGACTATCATCTCGCTAGCTATAAACGCATATCTTCTTAGGTAAACCTTGAATCTAATCCTAAGTGCATTTCATTTTCCACTAACCAACCAATCTCGGATCTATAAACTTCCCACTCTAGCAAACTTGCATTAGGAACCCTATTATATTTGCACCCTTAGTTTTACCTCTTCTCGCGTGCTGTTACGTTTCCCATGTCCCCCTCCGTCTCACAAATAAACGCCAATTCTTTGACTTCAACGATTACCGTTTCACCGTTCGTCTTTATTAAAAAATTATTTTCACCGTTCCCATGACTTACTTTTTCGTTAGAGATATTTTCAAAATTATTTATTTATTTTATTATTTCCACACAAAAATCTAAAAATAAGACGAATGGTCAAAGAGGATTAAGTAGAAGTCAAATAATTGCGTTCTTGTATTTGTGAGGCGGAGGGTGTCTCGGCTTATGTGAGAGGGGCCATCCACTTACTACTTGTATTTGATTGGCTCTAAAAGGTTTTGTTTTGTCTTGCATATACTATGTGATTCATTTTATACGTCTTAAATACCTTTTTCCGATTGATTCGGGTATAAACACAAAAGATCTATGCGGGAGATTATAAAAGTGTGGGAGGCGCTCCATCGGGAACCCTATTATATTTGACCTCCACGAAGGAGAAGGAGATGGAGAAAAAAGATTGTTCAATGTCCGGCTCCCCATCATGGCGGCGGAGGCCTCGCCGTCGTCGGATGACCCATCCTCCACCCTCATCGTCTTTGTTGATCACGGACCATGAGGGCGACCTTGGAGGCGGGGATCTAGCACGGATCCGGTAGCGAGCAGCCCGGAACATGTATCTTGTCTTGTGTTACAAATTTATGTGGCTAGCTTTGCTATCTAACTTGTACAAAAATTGTGTTGTCTTAAATACCTTTTTCGGGTTGATCCAGGTACAACCACAAAGAACTACGTCCATATTTGTCTTCGTAGCTTAGGTCTTTCTTTCTTCGACAATGTTTGCTTGTTCTTGCTTCATCTTATTTTTTTCTCTCACGGGATACTAATTAATCGGCCGTTAGCGAGAACAACCCGTTTCTCTGTAATGTTATTATTACCAAAATTCCTTGCATTGTAGTATGATTGTATCTCTTGCCTCTAAAATAGCTTTTCAACTTGGCTTAAACCTATGTTTCACAATTTGGTTTGGTAGGGTCTTTTATTGTTTTGAACCCTGGAAGAACATACTTTTGCTGGTAGGTTATTATTTATAGAAATGCGGTTTCTAGTGGAAGTGGCCCGAAGAGATCTCGGTTTGTGCATTTCAGCTACCAAGGATGACCCCATTACTAAGAATGTTTCTGACTCGATTCACCCGTACCGTGCATAGCAACCAAAAGAATAGCCATCACGGGCACTTTCTAACAGACCTATAGTTCACCAAACTCTGAACCATACAAAAAAACATCCATTTGATCTCCCAACTCGCCCAATTTCTTTCTCACCTCGGCTGTGCTGGGTACTACAAACTAAGCATCTCCCTCGTTGATAAGGGCGTCGATGTCGACCTCGTGGACCACCGCGTCCGCCGTGGCGTGGCCGTCGAGGGGATCTGCGTGGTCGCCAGTCGCTGCCCTTCGGGAACCCCTCCACCCCGAGGTCCGCTTTGCACCATCGACTCCGCCATCGCCCGGTGCCATCACGGCGCCCGACAAAGTCGCGTACCACCGCGTCACGCGTGCGGTTACGCTCCGCCTCAACTCACGGGTGCGCCGCTGCAAGCAAACAAACAACGGGATTAGGAAAACCGGCGTAAGCACAAGGGCAATCAAGCGACTCACCGGTGAGGTGGAAGTTGGCGTTCTCCAGCCCCGATCGCGAAAGGAGCGCCATCTCCTGCTCCATACCCAGCTAGGTCATACATGGAATTCAGTCTTGGCGAAGGCGCTCACTCGGAGTGGGAGGAGGAGGAGACGGGCGGATCGGGGAGCACGTGGAGGCGGGGGAGCCACAATCCGGCGTGGGTCCCGCGGTGGCGGCGGGGGCCGGGTTGCGGTGACGGACGCCCGGACCCCCGGCTCGGCTCCGGTAGTAGAACCACCCTCCATCGTGCTCACAAGTAGGAGTGGTACAAGATGAGGGGTGCGGAAGAGGAGCGGAAGAGTGGAGTGAACCCGTGCAGCGGGGGAGGGGGCAAAGCCCTGAACTCTTCCCCTCCCTTTTCGAAAAAAAAACAAAAAGGTGTGGCGGGCGCCGTCGAAAAAAACCCTTCCCTCCTCCCCCTTCGCGGTTGGCGGTCGATTTTGCCGCCGCACCCCATCCGTGGCGCCTCCTAGAATATGTATTTATTCTTCTAAAAAAAAATATAATATATATATATATATATATATATATATTGGTTCTAAGAAAAAAGAATATATATTTATTCATGCTTGTAATATTGTTCAAACATGTCGGGTTGTCATGATTTGTTCATGTAAAATATTGTTCTATGGGAGATGGGGACTCGAATCTAACCGGGACGTGGCGGGGTTGAGATTTGTTTGAGGTGTCCAACAAAAAAAAGCAATTCTTTGACTTTTTAAAATCTAATTTGACCAAATTACCTTGTATAATTTTTGACGACCGGGCGTCGCGTGCCGTCTATCCCAATTTTTTGGACCGAGAGGATCAGGGTTCAATAACTCTTGACATTTTTTTATACTTCGGACCCATGTTGGATACATGCGGCCCGTAAAATGCCGCGTCGTAGCCTATACGTCTTTGCTTCAACTCCTTCCCTCCACTCTGCTTTTTTTTGAAAGCGTGCTCCACTCTGCTTCAACTCCTTCACTTCCCGCCCGGGCGTGCCGCCTGCGCTCCTAGCCTCTTCCCCGCCCACCACGTGCGCGCCCGCCTCCATTCCTCCTCGCCCTCTCCCCTCCCCCAGCCATCGAAGATGAAGTGGCACGAGGGAGAGGACCCAAAGGCGGGGAGGTTCGTCCCGGTTCCTCGTCCCAGGCGTGTCGACGGAGGTGAAGGCGGAGGTGATGACACGCCAAGGTTCAACAAAAGGGCATCGACCGCCTCCACGGGGTACAACAAGCTGGGCATGCATTGCGCGTCCTTGTTGTCTCTCTACGGAAGACTAGAAGCTCCGTGGCCACTCCACGGGCATCAAACCCTAGCGGCGATGATGGAGGCGGGCGGCATGCGGCGATGGCATTGGAGGGTTGCGTCATGCAACACTGGAGTTGGGCGCCACCCCGCCCGGGGCACGACATGCGCGATCGTGCGGCGGCGCGGGCGCGCTACCGTTACCGGGCCTTGTACCGCCTCCGGCGGCGGCGTCGTTGAAGCGGCTAGCGGCCAGGAAGCTGGCGGAGGGCGGCGAAGGAGGAGTCCTCGGCGGCGGCGTCGAAGGCAAGCGGTGAGGGGCGGCGGCGGAAGCGGCGGCCGAAGGAGAAGGAAGCGAGCTCGTCGTTGGCGCGCGGTAATAATGCCTCGTTTAAAACTTTTTCCACTCGGGGATGACCCCATTTCCATTACTTTTGATTCACGGAAACACAAGCATTCATTAGAATTTTCAGAATAGAAGCTACAAAAAAACGGGACATGCCTAAGAGACTCTCTTGAGCTTAAAACTGAACACAAAAGCGTAACCTCCCTTGAACCCATATATCACGGGCAATCGGACAACGGCAATGCAGTTCAAGCGGTAACGACAAACACCAAAAGTAGACTAAGCCCTCTCCCGAGCACCCCGAAACTTAGCATAACAACTCCGGCTTCTAATCATCTAGCCTATTAACATGGCCTCATGTCATATATATAGATTATAGACCTTTTCGATTCTTGCGAGAACATGTTACTTGCGGTATCCTCATGATTTCGGATCTCCTTTTCTGAGCACTTCTCGGTCTTCCATCCCGCCATCTTCTGGTATATATATATATATACTCCCTCCGTCTCAAAATAGATGTCATTCTTGCTTCAGAGAAATCAACATTTTCAAAATGCCGGCAATTATATATTAAAATATATAAATAATAAAATATTTATGCTAAGTAATAAATATCATTGGAAAGATCTTTAAGTCTAGTTTTTTTAACAAATTTATTTGGAGATTTAAATATTGCACGTATTTTCTACAAACCTAGCTAGTCAAAGTTGGGAAAAGTTTGGCCAGACACGCATCCCATAGTGACATCTATTTTGAGATGGAGGGAGTACTTGTTTAAAACTCAAAATTGTGGAAACCAATAGCTGTTTTGGCATATATATATATAGTTACGTGAATGAGTGCGTAATCTTGTAGTTCTCTAGCCACCGGTTACGGCATAGTTCACTTTTCTTCATTTGTTTGCGGTTTTACGAGCGTGATTTGAGGATTGTGATTTGTTTTTTGTTGACCGCGATCTTATCACGGACCCCTCATATAATTGTTTCTTGCATATATATATGTAGTGCACGGAGGTGGTGGTTGTGAAACCCATCATCGCGGAAGCTCAGGGAAGTTTTGGGGCTATTGAGGATCTCAACAAAGGGAAGGGAATTTGAGAAGGAGAGGCTCATGATGCAAAGGCTCGACCAAGTCTTCGAAATTTTTGAGTCTTTTGTTGAGTGCGTGAAGAATTAAAAAGCTGAGAAGATGCGATTACTTTCGGGACGGGGTGCGGGGTGCCATTGGTTCGATGCCGACACCACACTAATTAATGTGATCGATCTTATCTTTGTCTTGACTTACTTTTGTTGATGATGTACTATCTAGCTAAGTTAGTATTAAAACTATGTGTGATGATCGATGCAAACTCGATGGCCTTGCTCAATTTGATAAAATATATGATGCTAGTAGCTTGTTCGTACAAATTGTTGACCACACATACATATGCACGCATATATAGCTAGCTATTTAATTTTCTGGGCATAGACCATGTTCAGTTTTACAGCGAGACCATGTTTAGTTTTTCTGACATTGAGAGATGGTATGCCATCTCAAATCAACCTCAAGGCCAATATGTCACCACATAAAGCCCGAGAAAATAAAAAGCTAGAGGTACTTTTATAACAAATGAACAACAACCCGGTTCAAACACTCAAACCACACCATAAACACGCACATGTCACATGAGCTTTAACAACGGCAATAGCTATGCATACTCATTTGCGCCTTGGCTTTTTTTGCGCCTTTTTGCCCGCGGGGCCCTCCTTCTCTTTATGTCCATCTCACGGGTATGGAGTCGGCTCGCTCGCCCGAAATCCTAGGGATGATTTTTGCATCAAAGAAGGGATTTCAGCGAACTCATAGATACCTTCCTCTTCCCTTTGGATTTTCAAGTCCGATAACCGCTTTTTCGGGGAGAGCCACTTGTAGGTTCTTGCTTCTAGTGTCGCGCACATAGAAGACTTGGTAACCTAATTTGCGAGTACAAATGGCTCTTGCGTGTGCGGCGGCCTGTCAAGGTCAGCGCAAAGTGTAGCCCGTATTTGTCTTTCTTGAGACACCTTTGATTATCGGGAACCCATCTACACCGAAAAATGGCGTACTTCATGTCTCACGGATCACGAGAGTTCCCATATCTCTTCAATCACGCCGTAGTATGGTTTTACGCACCTTCTCGAGAATCGGTTGCAACAATCACGAACACGGAGTTACGGTACACACTTTTCTTGTCTTGATCGGCGGTGTAAAAGGTGTAGCCATTTATGTCATAGCCACGATAAGTTGTGACTGTGAAGAAAGGCCCCTTTGCGGTTAATCGAGCTTTTTAGTTGTCGCAAAGTTATGCGGCGGCAAGTCGGTCTGATCCGGATGTTGAACCGTCTAATATGCGCCCTCGTTAAGCGAGACTTCGGTCCAATCCGGATTTTCTTCCTGCAACAAGCGATAATGCTCTGCGATGTAAGGATCTATCTACGTTTCGTGTAGCATCACAAGAGAGTGGGCTTTGTCAAAGTCGTCTTTCTTGAGGAGTAATTTGCTTCTCCCCAAGAAACCACTGTCCCCGCTAGCCTTCCGTCATGGCGAGACTTGGAGATGCCGATTGGATTCTTGGGGTCGATATAGCGGAGACACCAATCGACCACCTCCTCGATAGAATAGCAGCGTGCCATGCTTCCCTCGGGGTGAACCCGACTCTTTGAAAACCTGTTCGGTACTCATAAATCTCTCATACGGATACATGTGGTGGAGGTACATCGGTCCAAGATACGATCTCCTTAACGGATGGACCATGAGATGGGCGGATATGTCGAAGAAAGTTGGCGGGAAGTAAGCCTCAAGGAGACACATGCGTGTCACACATGTTCTTTTCAAGATCGTTCGGTTTTTTTTAAAATCGATCACCTTACGAGATTGCATTAAAGAAGCGCGGAGGGCGATGATAGCCTTTCGGACCTTTTAAGGCAATATGTTTTGGATCCGACGCAAGCATCGTCGTGAGCATGACATCGCAATCGTGAGCCTTCATCGGAAGCATTTTGTTCTCTTTAGCGGGCACAAGTTTCCGGACTGGGCTGCGTATCGGAGGAGGAAGTTTGACACTATGAAAGAAGTCTCACAACTCACTGCTTCTCTCGGCCAGGTCGGGTTTGGGCGGACAAAGGTGGGCCGAGCCTTTGGTTTTACGTCGTTAGGAAGGAGCTTCGGGCCTTATGTCCATCTCCTCTAGGTCAGCTCTTGCTTTATCATGGTCCTTCGATTTCCATTTGTCATTCATGAGTGTCCCAAGCAAACTTCCAAAGGCGTTCTTTTTTCACGTGCATGATATCTATCTTTGTGGCGAACGCTATGTCTTTCGATAAGGTAGCTCCCATAGGATTGACATTTTCTTCCACCTCTTCTTATCGGCGGGCTTTTTGCGGTTTTACGGCTCTTGAGCTGCTTTCTCTTTCTCTTTCTCTTTGTTTCCTTTGGTTCATCGGTAGGGGCGGTCGTATCCTTTACCACACCTTTCGTAAACACATTCCCCATTGAAATGCCTTGGTGCGGTTTGCTTTCTCCTTCGTCCCATCAAGCGGCGTTTCATCTCACGGTATGGATGCTTTGTAGGAAGGAAAGCGTTGGTGCTTTACATAAACCCTCTTCTTTGAGTTATTGACCAAATAGGTCTCGGTGTCGTCTAAGCAATGGCGGTCTTTCTCTCCTTTGCTCTGCCCCGGACACGCTCTGATTGTCTGGAATATCGGTGATTGTGGTGAAGAAGCGGGGGCCGCGTAAATTGAAGCGCTCTTTCTTGTAAGCATCGTACACCGCGACACCACCCTCTTTCGAGCTCCTTGAGATGCGTCAACAAAGCGACCTCGGTACACATCAATGTCAATACCTAGGGTGATGAGGACCCGAGAGATCAAGGCCCGACATCATCATGTACCTCCTCGTGTTACCGCGACCCGCGGTGGAAGATTGTAGATAGTTAATAGCACCCGGCGGACACTATGTGTGCTACTCATGTTACCAAAGGGGTTCATGCCATCGTGCTTTCGGTGCAAACCCGAATATTCCTTGGGTCATCGAGAAAAAGTTTTATGTTTGTGATCAATGTCCCAGCTTGAATACCATCTGGCGGGTGCCTTATATAATCATCACGCTTCCGGCCATCCGAGTGCCATGTCATCGGTCGTGCGTCCTCGGAGGTTGCAAAAAGGCGTTTTAGGCGAGGAATTATTGGAAAGTACCATGCAACCTTCAGGGAACTTTTCACGGCGCACCTCCCGCGCCTTCTTCACCATCATCGGTTGTTCGTTTGTAATGAGAGGTTTTACACTTGGGGCATGCGGCAAGATTTGCATAGTCACCCGAGCGGGGATCGCGATCATACATGCAAGCATGAATTTTCTCGAACTTCAATCCCGGTGGACAAAGCGATCTTTTTGGCCTCATATGTCGTCTTTGGCAACACATTCGTGGGGAAGCATATCCCCAATCACCCCTAGCAATTGTCTAAAGCTCTTGTCGGTCAATGGTTCTACGCCTTGAGTTGGAGAAGCTTTAGTGTACTAGATAGCTTGGAAAAACTCTTTTACGCTAGGCGAAGAGAGTGGTGTCCTCATATCTTTCAAGAGTTGTTCCGGCTTCTTCAACTCTTCAGCGGTGTATTCATCGTAGCCCATGCCATCACGCGACAACTTGTCCATATCCTCAACGGTAGGGGCGGGGCTCGCGGCAAGCTCTGCTACTTCATCATCGATAATTATTTCCTCATCCTCAAATGTAAACTTCTTCCTGCGCCCACCGGCACCACTTTCGGGAACTGCGCTTGTTCTCCATCGTTGACACCTTCTCCATGCTTGTTCCAACTTGTGTACCCGACCATGAAACCTCGAAGGATTAGGTGGGCATGGATTTTGTAAACGAACTTCGAGTATTGCATCGGTTCTGCGGTCCACACATGGGCACCACAAACCCGGCATCACGGGTCTCGCGCATATCGGCCTCCGGCGACTAGGAAAGATTGCAACCCATCTATGTACTCATTTTGTCGCGTCTCACGGTACATCCGGTGGCCGATCCCCCATCGTCTACAAAATTAAGCATGGTGGAAATGGAAGAAATCCTCGGCCAATTTAAGTCAAGATATTGTTGCCAACAACTAGATGCTTTAATTCTATCTCGGCCATTATGCATTAATCGATCTTTGAAGCACTATTGTATTTTAATTAGAAGTGTGCGTAGCTAGGTTTGCTCACCTACGGTTCGAGTCGGCGACCACCGTCACCGGCGACCCCCTGCGGTTTGGCGGACCACGGCACGGCCACCGGCGAAATCCCTGCGAGCGGGGCTGGCGAACGCGCCTCGACCGCGAAGATGGCGGCGGCGAACGCAGCGTCGCCCTTCTTGCGTCGCTCGCTGAAACGCCACGAGCACCAATATGATGCGGGAGGAGCAGCGGTGACAAAGGAGGAGAGCTCTAAGCTGCGCCAGCCGAGTACTTATAGCTCGATATGGCGGAGCACACACCAGCGCGCAGCCGCCATCCTATGCATCGCGCTCCTCCGCTGCCCCCTGCGGTGTGCCACCACCTCGAGGAGAGAGCGGTGCTCAAGTGTGTGGCGACAACGCCTTATATATATCATGGTAACCCGGCGGCTAACCCGAGCGCCGCGTGCAAGATACGGGCGCCGCGTACTAAGAATCATCGCTAACGACCCTAACGGTGCGCTTACAAATGCATATCTGCTTTACTAGGTAGGAGTACTATGAATTCTGAACACATGGTACCACATGGCGCTGTAACCCAGCGAGCGTGGCGCCTTGCGTCTATGGCCAGGCGATCCTTACACCGCATGCCGACATCCATCGTCTCTAGTCGGGCCGCGTGCACGTAACTATGTAGCGGGGAAAGCGGCCCGGCTCGTTATACCACACAAGAGAAACGGGCCTAACATCCGGGTCAAATTTAGGCCCAAAGGAAGGCGGTGACAAAGGAGGAGAGCTCTAAGCACGCCCGCGGTACCTACAGCTCGATATGGTGGTGGTGGAGCAAAAACCAAACGCGGCCGCTGTCGTGTCGCGTCGCGCTCCTCCGCCGCCACCACGAGAGAGAGAGAGAGGCGGTGTTGAAGTGTGTAACAGCGCAGCGGTGGAAAAGCCCCGGCTTCGTTGTACCACATGAAAACGGGCCTAACATTCCAGCCCCAAAAGGAAGGCCGTCGTTGAGGCCCGTTCAAAAACGGATCTGAGCCCGGCCAAATTGATGCATTGCGGGCGGCGTGTCAACATCCATCGTCTCTAGCGGGATGGGCGGCGTAAGACTCCCGGATATCTATCTGGCGCGTCGCATGCGGCGCGGCGTCAGCGCGACGTATGCGCAGCGCTGCGAACACCACCGGTTCTGGCGACAACAACGCCGCGGCGTAACATCACGGCGATTCTGACGCGGCGCACCGCGGCGTATTTCTTGATCGTGTCCGCAATACACCAGCAAGCGGCCGCAGACGGTGGCGACAACACCGCGTCTGTAAATGACCACGCGTCGGTAGTGGTTGGGACATGTCTGGACACACGCTACCACATCTCGTCACGAAAACTATACCGGCGTCGCTAGTGGGCTGCAACGTAATGCCGGAACACACGCTAATACAACTCATTCGTCGAAAATACTTGGCGCGTCGGTAGTAGTTGCGACATGTCACGACACCTCCTAACACAACTCGTCACGAAAAATAGCAGCGCGACTTTAATTTCACGTGGCCGTTATAGACCCTTGTCTTGTTCCAAGCGTCGTCGGTATCTGCGACGCGCGTTTGTATCGGTGTCAAGCAACACGGACGGTTATCGACCCGCGCGGGTTTGTGAATCCGCAGCGGCGTCTGTAATACCGTGGCGGTACGAGGGCGGGGCGGCGCGAAGCCGTCTGTAAGCAAAAGCGGCGTCTGAATTAGGGGTTGCATCCACGGTCGATTGGTCTCCGAAAATGCGCTGTGATGAAGCGGCGTGTCACGAGATCACGTTGAATTCTGCGACACTTTCGGTTTCAAAAAACGCGTCTGCCCGTAGCCCGGCGTTTGTGCCCGACCAAAGGAAAGCGGCGTGCGGATTAAGAAAGCGGGCGTGTTATATGAACATCGTCGTAATGACCTCCTATTGCGGGCGTATTGGTCATTGTGGGACCATCCGGCGCCTAATGCGGCTATTTCGCCCGGCCAGCTTGCGTCGATAATGTCATCTAACCTGAGGCGCTCGTTATTAGCGGCGTCTGCGGGTTCAGCGGCGGTTATTAGCCTTTTTTACATAGTGTTGGCCGCGGGAAAAACATAAGGCGAGCAACTATTCATCATTTCAACAAGGGATTAAGACTAAACATTTTCATAGCTCATATGTATGGAGTGGAATAAATCTACTCTCTCTCTTTCTCTTCTTCCCCTTTTTTTTTCTTTTATTCTCATATCTCATCATTCTTATAAGATAAGAAAATGGCGAATGGAATGTGAGATCACGAGTTACCTTTGCGAGGAGTCCTCCCCAAGCTAACCGACTTACCTTCGGTTTAAGAGCGTTGCTAGCTTGTGAGCATATGAATTGATTTAGCATCCTTTGAGTGCGATAGGGGACTCCCCCAAGCTTGTCTTGTGATGATCTTGGAAGAAACGGGACAAACATACTCGAGGGTTTGAAAGGTTTATTATTCATTTTTTTGGTTCACGACAAGATCGTACTCCATTGTCATCTCGGGACACCCTCTTGAATTTGATAATTTCTGCGGGGGTTAGTCCATATAATTAGACCAAATTCTACACTAGTAGTTTTGTTTCAATAATCAAACTCGACTCCATGTCTAATCGATTAAGGTAGACTTTTTTTGACCTAAGCACCATGCTTAATTCAAAAAGTCTATGGAAGTAGGATCATCGGCTAAATGATCCGCGACTTCCAAACGCAACATATCTTAGGCATAGAAAATGGAAGCATGAATTGAAAACAAGATTCATCAAAGGAGGTCTCGAGACTTTGAGAGGTGTTTTTTTTTTTAAAATTATTATTATTATTATTATTATTATTATTATTATTATTATTATTATTATTTTTTTATTTCTTCACCTCATCATCACTCCAGCAAGGCTAACATAAAGAAGCAATGAATAACATAGCCTTTATTTATCTCAACATAAGATACTCCCATAGATCATGACAACAAAGCTCTAAGTTCATTAATCAAGATCCAACACCATGTCGAATTTTGATTAAAGGAGATCTTTTAACCTAAGCACCATGCTCAATTCAAAAAGATCTATGGATGCAACTCATGTGATCACATGTGAATACACCCAAACTTCAAGCATATGACATAACAAAGGAAGCATGAATTTGTATAACCTTGGAGAGGAAAATGAGTGAAGAGGTGGTGAGCGTTACCTTTGCATACACAGTATAAATACCGGCGACTTTTATGGATGAAGTATCGAGAGTTGTTCTTTGCGGTTTGCTTGATAGCTCAGCCGGGGTGCATCTCGGGGCTAGGCCATACACACCACGACATGTGTGCGGGCCATGGGCCTTGATGGCGGTAGCAAAGGATTTAGAGACAAGCCCTTCTTGCTTGTGAAAGCAATGAAGGGTGGAGTCGGCGGCACATTATCTTGACCGTGTGAGGCCGACCTGCTCTTCTCTATTTTTTTAGTCTATAATTATTTTTTAACAACATTTTTTTTTTTTTTTTTAACATCATTTTTTTTTTTTTTTTTTCTCTCTTATTTTTTTTTCTTTTTTTTTTTCACTTTCTCTCTTCTTCTCCCTTTTTTTTTATCTCTCTTTTTTTTTTCTCTCCATCTCTTTTTTTTTAATTCTTTTTTTTTTTTTTTTTTTTTTTAGCAAAGGCGGTGACATCATCTTTTATTCACTCATCATTTTATTTTTTGCATGATCCCTTGGTGGATGGAACTTGGGATTGTCACCATCTTCCCCACACTTAGACTTTTGTGTAAAAGTCAAGTGTGCAAAGGTCGGGTCTCCTCTTGAGCATGTTCCATCACCCATGAACATCATAACTTTTTTTTTTTGGTAATGTAGCCCTCATGTTCTCGAGTGTCGCATGCCTCTTTGTTCTTCTTAATCGATCTCCACACGAAATGGTTAGCGACAAGAATACCCGAAGGTGCATACTAACTTGATAACATGTTCTTGCTTTTATTAATAAGAAGAGAAAAAGACTATTTGTGTGTTTTTTTATGATAGTCTAGGGTATCTCACAGCGATTACTTTCTTTATGGTCGTAAGCTTGGCCAGGTGGGAAAACATCACACAAGCCCGATGGTGGTGAAGTTCCCGGTTTCACCACTAAGAATTTAACGTGCAGCTCAAGCTTTTGCAAGGTTAAGCGTCATCATGCTACTACGAGACTTGCTACCATTCTCTTAAAAAGGTTTACAAAGAGAACCAAGAGATGGTTGTGGTCTTCATGGAAGCACTTTCGGCTAGAAGCAAAACAAACTCAAGAAGACCCAAAGGTGAGCATGTAAGAAGTCTCAAGTGACAACTTGTTATGCTTTCAGCAATTTCCACTTGGTCTCAAGAGTTGTAAACTTCGTGCATGTCCATGGCACATGAGGGTTTATCCTCAAAAGATGTGACATGAAGGGCGAACATTGAATCTTGACCATTGTCAAGAACAATGTTTTATCGGCGAAGGGACATGACTTTTGTTCGAGTGAGGCGACGGGTGTTTAGTTTCACTAAGATCTGAGAAGCAACTTGGGTGAAGCAAATAGAGTTATGAATTTGCCTCCTCGAGCGGGTTTTGGTTGGGAAGATGCTTCACTTTTTTGGGACATCTAGGTGAGGCGGGAAGCAATCTTTCCCAACTTCTCATCCACGGCTCCCCTCTATAGGTTTTTTTTGATGATTTTTTTTTTTGAGAGGGTAGCCTATGAGAAGATTGAAATCAAGGATGAGATAGATATGGAAGTCTAAAGCGCACCTCGGTTTTATGAGGTTTTAGTCATCATCCTTGAATTCAATCCACGAACTTCGAAGGGCGAAGCATTCCTTCCTTCGGTGTTTGTGGTTCGGGAGGGAGCTCAACGATCGATTCAAAAGGCGGTGCGGGGGAATGGCTCGGCCCGATGAGGGCTCCTCAGCAGCTTGACATGCCCTTAATGTGGAGGGGATAGGTTCTACAATGGGAGAAGCAAGCTTCTCTAGGATGTGTTCAAGGGTTTTCCTATGTTCCGTTGTAGGTTTTGCGTGCAAGCGACCCTCCAGCGGTCATGTCAAGGCATAGGGCAGCATCTATGTCAAGACCGAACAAAAAGATATGCAAAAGCACACTATCGGGTAATGACAAGTCTAGGCCAACATGTATAAACATTGTAAACTGGCCTAGGCTGCACCTATGGACTCCTTCTTATCCTACTTGAGATCGAGAGTTGTCCTTGGTAGGCTTTGATGGGGAAGAATGCTAGACAAAAATTGTCTTTGAGTTCTTCTCGGTCCCCATTCAAACTTCCCTACGACAATAGTGTACTATTGTTTTGCTTTCCCTATGAGGGAGAGCGAGAAACAAATTCCACATGAGAATTTGAATCTTGCCGGGAATCTTTGAGGCAAGATTATAACTCCTCGAAATCTAGTAGGTGGTTACAAAGGTTTTCAAAATAGTCACCAAAGAAGGGTGTGCCCGAACCAAATATTTTTTTTTTAATTTAGGGTGGAGTTCATGCCATGGATGAAAATTTTGATTTTGAAAAAGATTTTGGCCACAAAACTCCCCCTTTAGAAAAACATAAAAGATTTTAAAATTTGGAGAAGGCTTCATTTTGAAAATGAAAAATCAATAACTATTTTTTTGTTTTTTTTTGGATACAACACATGGGTGCTCTAGGCTCGAGAGAGAATTACGACTACCGTCCCGGCAGCGGCGCCCGAAATGCTTGTTGGCGTTTCTTAACGTATGCAAAAGAATCCATAGCGCCGCGGAATTGTCGTTATAGCATTTCACCGGGAAGTGTTTAGGGTATCGTATTTCCACGAGGAGCGGTTTGTGTGACTTCTCTCACGAATAGAGTCACCCTAGGATAACTATGGGTGGTGAGGTATCTTTATGGGCTCAAACTCTCTAGCGGGGATCACTTGGCTGTTATGTCATCACTTGGCACGGTCCACGCCCAAGGGCGATGTCAGAGCAATTACAACTAGCGCCACACCCGAGCGTGGGGGATTACAAAAAAGGGCGGACAAAGGTTGTCACAACCCGACCGCCCTACCCCTCAGCAGTGGGATGCGCCACAAAAGATAGAAAACCCTTAGCCTAGACACCACGTCTACACTAGTGGTTATCACTCTAAGCGTGTCGACAAGGCTTACCCGTCCCCAAGGTCCTTCTACCCGATACGCCAGAAGGAGCGACTATCAATCCCTTAATTCTATAACGGACTAGATAATATGCTTAAGAGTAACAAGCCGAAAGAGGGACACAACCATTCTTACCCAAATGATTAGAAGGTTGTAGAGGTACAAGCATGGCGGTGCTTGAGCAAGTCCGGCACTCGGCCACCCGAGATCCAATGCAGGGGGTACAGGGACTACATGGAGAAGAGGCGAAGCCCTCTTCTAGCCTTCCCTCTCTCACTCTCCATTAGAACTAAGAAGGAGGAAGAAGAAGAATAAGAGTGGAGTGGGAGCTTCTTCCTTTCTTCTACATTGTGGCTCTTCCTTGTGTTGTGTATGAATTGGTGTTTTATTGAGTAGAATGTGTTTACAATGGAGGGAGATGGCCTATATTTATACTAGAGAGGGGAGAGAGGCCATCTCTATACATGGAAATATTTCCCTACCGCCTCTCTTGGCATGCAACGTCTTTGGGAGGTCGGCAAGGAAGTTTCCTTGTGGGCTGCGTTGAAGCGAGGCGAGGGAACGGCCTCTAAAGGCGGTGAGCAGGGTCAAGCCGGCAAGATATCGCGGTCTGCTATTTACGGAAAGGAATTCGAGCTCCTGGCATGTGACCGGCGGTTTAGGCGGTCCCAACAGCCGGGACCAGGACCTGGCAACGCCTTGGGGGAGCAAACCACGGGCGCCAAGTGTCCCAGGCCGGTCGAGAAGCGGCGCTCCGCGGCGGCCCGTAGCCGGGAGAGCCACGTACCGCCTCGCTCCTCGCATCAGCGTCGCCACGTGTCAGGCCAAATTTGAATTCCCTGTCGCATGCGTCGCTGCGGCTTCGCTCATCAGCGCTCCGCTTCGTGGGGGCGCAGCCCGCGTGGCGTTGCCAGCGGTGGGTCGCGGCAACCCTATCCCCATGGGTGAGCGACGAAGGGCCCTACCATAGCCCGCCGCGTCGGCGCTTTGTCTGCTGTTTTCTATGTGTGGCCAGTCTTTGCCGTGGCGATTCTTCTTTATACGCCACTTTGCCACGTGTCGGTGAGGATTGGCACGCATGATGCGTACGGCACATGGGACCCACTTTGCATAGCAAATTTGTGTATGTGATAACTTCTTATTAAGTCCAAATATAGCAAATGATATATCTATTTTGATCAGCCGGCGAGCCCTTCCGCCTTGATTATGTACTCCATTTCATCGTTTGAGATACTTTATTTTGATGATAAATTGAGCTTTCTTTGGCGGTCGAAATATATGTAAACGACCGCCAACACCTCGGCGGGGGGGTGGCGTTGTTGGGCACGAAAAAGTCTGGCTGGTGGTGTTTGCTTTCGGCCCAACTTCGGCGTTTTGGTCCATTTCCACCACAGGCTTGAAGTATTATACGAAATCGCTTTCGAGTCGCGTACTTTGGTTGTATTTCCACTGTTTTTTATTATAAATACTACAAAATACATTTGGACACTACAAGTGGAAATATATTAGTAACAAATGTGTATGAGTATAAAAAGGTATAGTTTCACTACCTTTATGGTAGTAAGTTGGCCAGGGAAAAATATGTCATTAGTGGCCGATCAATAGAGCTATCTCATCTCTGAGAAAAGAAAAAACGTCGACGCGGCGTATGTCATCTGTTCATAATCCGTTTAGCAGGCCCCACGGTTTATGCATGGGGTCATCCTTCTTCTTTTCCTTACAGCGAATGTCGCCAGAGCGGCGTGCGCAATCTTCATTGGCGAAGCCCTCTCTCCTAGGCGGGCAAGACATTTTGTACTTAGGGATCTCCACGAACAATGGATTCTGCGGATCTTGTGGATTAGAGACCCGCGCTCCGCCAATCCTCCGCCAAGCAGTGACATCGTTTGAGATGTGCGCTCGGTGAATATATGCCCCTCCTCAAACGGCGGCGAGAACATCAGGAAGATCACGCCCGGCGATGAACTTGATCCCAGCGGAGGCGGCGATTGCCCACACGATTCGCGGCCGCGGCCCGATCCTATAGATGTCATCGCCCGATCTTGTTACGGCGATGCTTCTCCACTCACTATCGGTCCAACCACCAAGGGCGCTCGCCCGGCAAACCGTAACCAGTCTCCTCGATGACACCTTTGGCGGCGGCCTCCTCGATCATCACCGTCGTGTGGATAGAGTAGTACTTGGTAGGATCAGCGTCGAGGCGGGTAGAAGAACACCCACTCGGTCACGGTGCGCGGTAGAAGTACTTCTTCATTACCGCGGCCTCTTTGGCGGAGGCTGCGTCGGGCCGAATCGCCCGCCTCTTTAGGGTTATCAGCGGTGGCGCTGATCACTTTGGATTGCTCGGCGGCGCCATAGTGATCTCCTTCTAACTCCGATCGATCCACACAAATGTGAAAGGCTCCTAATTAACCTTCTCTAACTCCCTCGATTAATGAGGAGGCGTCGGGGAACGGCATGTGGAATGTGGATATCTTTCCGATAACGCGGTATATATATCTGAATAGACCGCGGCGATCGGTTACCAAAAAACAGCCGTATCCATGCCAATATGAAACTACAAAAGCCCTAGAATATGAAAGAGCGTGGCAAAATATGAAGCGTTGTCATGTGAAGTGATCACCTCTGCTGGAAGTTCTTAGGCCCATCGATGATAATTAAGAGCACCCACCAAAAACGTCTTACCTTCTATTTTTTTCTACTCTGCGTGCTTGCAAAATACAACTTGGCGAGCAGCGGATCAACGTCTCATGAAGGCGGCGAACAAAGCGGTACACATCTCGAGGCATACGTCGAGCTCTCAACAATGGCGGTTTGGAGGACCAACATGGCAAAAAATGCGGAGCACGTGACTCCCGAACAAAGTGAAGATCTTCTCACGGCTTTACTTCAAAGATAGACTCGGCACGCGGGGCGAACCTACATTCCAAGCATGTCACCGACCATCTTTGGTTCGCAGCGATGCACCCTCGGCGGTGAAAGCGGGCACCATGTCTTCTTGGATGTCTGTCGGTCGCGAAGTTTGGAGTCGGCTTAGGGCGGCCGATATCGGCCTTGGCCGTCTGAATCTGGGCAACTCTGTTCCCGGCTTCGATTGGCGCTTCGGTTTGGCCGTCCATCACAGCGATATTATGGCGCCTGCGGGATGGGCAAGATTTTTAGGTAGGAAAACCCGAGCCCAAGATCCATCATCACTAAAGTATGCTAGCGATCTTGTAACTTGGCGGGGGCGCTTCCGGCTGAACAAAAATCAAGCTTCATGCTTGGCGGATGTACCTCCTTGCTTGTAACAACTCTCATTGAGCTCTGTCCATACGAGTGTGCATGATATATAAAAGTTTGGTGGGGAAGCTCTCCCCGTTTGCTTTCAAAAACCTTACATTTTTTTCTCGGATTTAGAAGCGATTGTTGTTTGAATACGTTGAGTTTTCCGCATCTCTGAATTCACAATAGCTTGCTTTGCTAAGTTGAAATATAAATGTTTTTCAGCTGTCGGTTTGGACTTACAGCGGCGATCGGGTATTGCGAGACCATGTGATGTAGAATATCACGAAAAAGAACTTCACCTTTGCAGTTCAATACTTGTCAATTTATCGGTAATTAGAATTGAGAAAATGACTCTTTGGAGTTCAGTTCAATCATGCGTCGGTTTTATCGGCGATTGTCTATGAGGTATGCACGGCTAGTAGATTAGCGGTTAGGGATGTGCTAGGCGGCTAGCGAGGCGTTAAGCGAGCGGCGAAGGACAAAACACCGGGGTTTTACCGAGGTTAGAGCGCCTTGATGGCGTAAAACCTACGTCTGCTTAGTTGTATTGATTGATTGAGAATCGGATGGTCCCTCGGGGGATCCTGCTCACCTTATATAGTGCGGGGGCGAGGGGTTACGGGTCGGATCTAGTCAAACAAAAGGCTATCTGATCGGTTACAATAGGAAAGTATATAGTGATTCTGATTGAGCTATACTAGGAAACTATCTTCATGACCAAGTTTAGGCGTGATCTCCAGATAATTCTGCGGTCTTCTAGCGCCAAGGGCTTGATCCGCCGTCTGGGCGGCGAGAGGCCTAACCCAAAGTGACCCGTGAGGGGATAGGTATTTATCCCCGCGGCTAGTCCCGAGCCGCGGCGTATCTTTGTAGGTGAAAAGAGTCTTGGCGTTCGATCATCGGGAGGTGTTGTCGACCGATCTTACGTGCGGTGTCGACCGGACTGGTCGCGCCGACTAGCACGGGGCTGGCTCTCGACCCGGCGCTTGTATTCACGTAGCTTCTTTCCATTGCCGGACGATCTAGTCTTGGCCGAATCCGCTGTTGGATCTTTGCGTGCTCCAATGAAAAAAATCTTTTTTTCTTTACGGCGAAGTGTGCCCGCGTATAGTGGAAAAACAACTGTAAAGATGTAAATATAAAAAAATGAGCATGATTCACCGTAGGTGAAATTGTGCCCCCAGTCCCAGAGCCTAGGAGTAGGTGAATAATCACGTCTTTGCTAGGGTCACAAAAAAAAATGTGAGCAAAAAGTCCACGTGTCGGGAAACCTAAGCTGGCGCCAAAGACCAAACTCGGCATGGAGCCGTGCGAGAGTCCCGATCCTTGTATATGCGCGGGCGTAGGGTGCCAATGCACCATGCATGGGCAAAGGTGGTATATAGTACCAATCCGGAGAATATCCGGGGCGGCGTCGAAAAGGCGGGGAGATTTCAATAGCGGGGTTTGAAGGGGCGGGGAATGGAAAATTTGTATACTCCGGGGATATTGATGAAGCTTCGTCAAGAAGATTGGGGGAACGCTTTCGTGTCCCAAAAATCTACCGCGGCCGGGATATCGGTCAATTAATATCGGACCTTGTAGGGGAACAAGCCGGCCTTGAGAATCGAGGGATAGGGCCAGCGTGGCGACACCACAACAGCGTGCACTTAGAAAAAGTAATGATGGCAAGCCCGATGCGCCGCTGCCGCCGCGCCTCAACCCGAGGGAAATGGGGGCGCGGGCCCGCGAAGGCGCCGCGGTTACCCATGCATTAACCTAAGGCGGTCGGGGCTATAAATATCGGCCGGGTGCCTCCTTGTTTCGATGCACGGGAGCCTTCATCTTCTCGAGCCCGCCGTCTTTATCACCTTTACAGTAAGCACCAACTAGGAGTTTTGCGACCGCCCGACTCATCTCATACGCCTCGACCCGACCACCCGATCGTGAGAGGTAAAGTACCTCGTAGATCATTGATTCGCCCGTCTTTTGAGTCCCAATGTAGTCGATTTGGTGGATTTGAGCCGTTGGAATTTTTGCCCGACAACGTTCACTTTCTTGAAATACGAGAATCGATTGAGGTGGGATGGATCGTCGTGAAGTGTGCGAGGTCGCCCGGGGCCATGGTTGTAAGCGATTTCTTTGGAGGGGCCGCTTGGCCAGACTCTTTGCGCGTCGTGGGGGCGCGGCGCGGCGGGGCGAATGGCGAGCCCGTGCGGCCTGCGGCGGCAAATCAATCGGATGGATAGGGGTAGCCAAGCTTCGGCGTCCACCGAGGGGCCGGTGAGGGAGGTGGTGGGCGCCCGCGTGTTGCGGAGGAGGGTCGCCGCCCGGTTGGAGGGTGGGCGGGCCCGGCGATACCCCATCGCGGAGCGGATGAGGTGGTGGTGTTAGAGCCACCACCGCGGCTTTTGGGATGCGGCGCACCCTTTCTTTTGGAGCTCCTCACGCTCTGGGCTCCGGCTACGCCACACACCACGAGCGCCATCCTCGACATACGCCATCTTCATCACGCTTTGTGAGTGTTGCCTCGGCATTCTTCCCAACCTTAGCTTTGTGGAAATACTTCTTCTTTGTGGGGATGAAGGGGAGATTGAGGAGTCATGGTGGCGGTGGCGTGTTGTGGCTTTCGGGAGGCAACGGGCAAGTCGATTTCCCTCAACTCCGCTACCAGCGAATGTGGCTCGGCAGGTATCTGCGGTGGTTTTACCGCCTCGGTCGGAGGTGCCAATTTCGGCCCGATCCCACCCGTGTTCGGTGAGGCGAGCAAAGCTGGAATGAAGAACCCGGCCGCCCGACATGCCGCGTGTGAGGAGTTCTTGGCTATGATTGATGATCTTCATGTGGGCCGGCATCGACCTTGCTCATGTGGTGCGTGGAAGCGTCGGATCCGACCACTCAAGCGGAGGGATCACCCGACTTTGTTACCGGGCTGAATAGTCCCTTTGTAGTCGGTGGAGTTCTGCCCGTTGGCGAAGTCGGGGAAGCGGGTAGCCAAATTCTCGCGGCGGCCGAGGGGTACCGCATGATCCTTGTAGCGATTACACACCTTTCTAGCGCCCGGGGAACCACGCCACCCCGGTAAGTGTAGTCTGGATTAGATTGATGTGCATTGCTATAGGTGTATTTGTCTTCTTTGTCGATATTTGTTCGCGAGATCCATGGGATATTGTATGGCCAGTACTTGACTGTCACGAGGAGGCTGCGTCGTTATACGGCCTTTCTAGCGAGAAACATTTGCCCGTCCCGTGCTGGCGCCCGGCAACACTTAGGAGGAATAACTTTCGAGGCTGATCTTGGCCGAGAGGTGTTAGGGCTCAGCGGCAAAACACCCTACGGAAGCGAGTCGGGCGGGAGGTCAGCGGAAAGGTGACAGCGGAGGCGACGCCCCGTCGTGAAAAGTGCTACCACCTATGATGATGGCGATTTCCTTGCTAATGAAAGAACTTGAGCCTTTGTTGAATCAACGCTTTTGTAAGTATCCCTCGGCTTTATCGGTCCGGGTAGGTTGTGTTGATTGATCGTCACTTTGTTATATCGCGGCAACTTTGTAGGAGAAGAACACCAAGTGCGCGGTCGATCCACCAAAAAGGGCGCCCGTAGGACCCTGCGGTGATAATATCCGGCGCCCGCGGTGGGGAGGAGGCGCGATGGTGTAGCTTCGGGAGATTACGCCTTCGCCAGTTACCAGCGCTTTGCCAGCGTGTAAAGTACACTAGCTAATGCGATCGTGATCACTCATGTTGTCGGTGTGGGTATATGTGAATCATCTTTGTTTAGTGCGGGGGGCGTCCGCAGAACTTGTCTCGGGAATATGCAGATCGTCGGGGCGCGCCCGGCTTAGCGAGGGAGCGGTACACGGCACAACCTCGGGGAGGCACCCTGGCGAGAAATCTTGCGGCCGGAAGATGCTCCGGCACGGCGGCCCCGCAAAAATAGCGGACACCAAGTGCACCAGAGCGATCGACGGCGGCTCGAGCCCGGCACCAAGACGGGTAAACTCCTTGATGAATAAGCCACAGTCCCCTGCGGACTACATCCGTCGAGGCGAGGACGGGGGAGATGGGCGGTTGGCCAGCGGATGATGCGAGCCCTTTGAGGACCGGTGCCCGGATGGAGCAAAGGCGGCCCAAGGTTGAAGGAGGGGGCGAGCCCGACCCCGCCAGCCCGCCAAGTGGAGGAGGGAGCCCGGCCCCGCGTGTAAGTATTCGGCCACCTGTTTTTGCATTGTGATTTGGCCATACACCCTGTGATTGCATATGCGTTTAGTATAGCATATCGGAATGAAGAAATCATACGTGCGAGGAGTTGGAGGGAGTGCCGGGGCGCCTTTTGAAGGCTTGAGACGGTAGCGGGGATGAGCTCACCCCTGGCAGCGACCGCCTCGCCCGAAGCGGCGGTGCTACTTGATCGAAGAGGACCGCTGCCAGTGACGCGGTGGCAGCTGTGATGCTACGCCTTTACCGGAGAGGGTAGCAGGCTGGCTGGCGTGAAAGTCACGGAGATCGGCGAACCCGATGCGGATCGCTTGAAAGGCTGCTTTCGGAGTTGCAAGGGAGGGTAAGGCCACGGAAGAGCAGCGCGGTAGCCGCCGAACATAGCGCTGGAAGGCGTGTCGAACTTATCCGCTCGGGAGGAGCCCGGACATGCCCGGCGCCCGGACCCAGTACCGCGTATGTATGATGATTACTTGAATAGTCGATCGAAGATATCTTTGCGAGAGGTTAGTGACAAAAATGATTAAAATCTTTGGATATATGATACCTTCTGCCCAGTATGGGCGTCTGTTGAAACCACCTGTGGCGGCTCATGATGGCGAACAGGTGACGGATGAGCTGCGTGAGGACTTCGAATACTACGCCCGGTCGTGTGGTATTGCCCTTTGGTCCCTGAATAATGACACGCTCAAAAAGTATTTGAGCGCGAGTTTACTAATCTTCACGTTTATATATTGGCGTACTAGATCGCGTACCTCCGATTATCGGATTAAATTGTCACGGAGGTCGAATATGCTACAATGGAAAATTATAGCGCCAAAGTCTCTGCAAGGCGTTGGGCCAATCCTCGACACACCATCCATGGCCTCTGGCGTTTGGCGGGGCCAATCGAAAAAGGCGCCGCCCGTAGCGCCCGAGCGTGGAAGCGGCGCAACACGGCGGCGCGGGCTTTATGGATTCACCACCCGGGGCCACTCGCGACACGGCTCGGCACACACTACGGCGTGGCGCTGTTGCCATCATCGAGTGCGGTTTGGTAGCGTCGCCCTAGAAATACGCGCCGGAGCGACGAAGGCGGGTGCTCTAAACCTGCGAGGAGGCTGGCGAAGTGGCGACAATACTGGCGGCGAGATGAACCCACTCCTATGGTACATTAGAGTTAAAGTTAAGGTGAAGTTGCCCCGGGCATGATACTTTTGCTTCTTTTGGCGTAGCAAAAGCGGTTAGTGAAAAAATAGTGAAAAACACTTGAGATTTTAAGCCCGACGCCAGGATGTGGGTGGCATAATTAGCGGAATACTTTGTTTTTATCTCACAATCGTTTTAGCATGCATACGATTATGGTAGGCGATGAAGTGTAGGCGTAGGCGAAAAAAGGGGTCACCTATGGTGGGCGCCGATCCCTAGTCTTAGCAGCGGCGGTATAGCGCGGCAAGGAGGCCGATGCTTTCGAGGCAAGCTATTGGGCTGTTCGACTACGCTAAGGAGTCATCACGCGGTCGTCGGTCTATGCGGGGAGTACACGATCCGCGCTATCTTGCGAAAGCGACCAAAATGCGAGGCGGCTCACAGGGGGTCGGTGACATTAGAGTGTGGTCAAGCATGGAAATAAATTATTACGTCGGTCGAAAGAAAATATAACCATGTCCAGCGGACTCAAATAAACTTTATTAAGTTTGTGCGACAGCGAAGGTAAAAGTGATACAAAGGCGGCTTCGAGAGTCCCGAGTTCTGGGAAAAATCATTCGCAAGTGCTTTCGATGTTCGAGGGAGTTGGGGCGTCGACATCCTCCATGGTGGGTCAACCGTGCGCTCACGCGGGTAACCTCTTTAACTTTGAAGGGGCCTTCCCAATGAGATCCCGGCTTGTGAACACTCTTACGCTTCCCGAAGGACCAGGTAAGCCAACCGCCAAAAGGCTCTTCAGCGTACATTGCGATTGTAATATCTTGAGCGCCCTCGAGGTATTTAGCGTTCAGCGTGTAGCATTGCATGCGGGTTTCCTCGGCGCGGCGAGCTCATCTTCTCGGTAATTATCCGAAGTTTCTTCATTATAATTCTCGACACGAGGAGGAAGCGAAAAGCGATGTCGGCGGGAGGGCGCGAACCAAACACCATGAAGTATGGGGAAACACACATGCTTGCTTGGGCTGAGTTGAGGTCCCCGGTTTCTTGGCGAGGGCTCTTTAAGCCATCGACCGGGGTATTTCCCATCGCATTTTGGAAAATTAAACTTCCGCCAATGCTTCTAATATCATGCCGTTTGCTCGCTCGACCTGCCCGTTAACTGCGAGGATGGGCGACGGACACATATTTCACCGGATGCCTTTGTCTTACTAATAATCCCAAAAATGGCTGCCGGTAAATGTCTTTTGCCAAGATGCGTGATGATGATGGAATTTGGGATCTGAAGCGATGGACCACCTCATCTAACATCTCAAGCGGCCTTGTCTTTGGTTGGCGTCGACCCGGAGGAAGATATTCAATCCACTTGGAGAACTTATGCGACCATGGCGAAGATCCACTTGAAGGCGCGGGGCTGCTTTGAAGAACCCGATGGCATCAAGTCCCCGCCGCGAAAAGGCCATCTTTGCCGGTATAGTGCGGGCTCATGTCTTTGGCACATGCGTCTGTTCAGAAAAATTGACATTTCGTGCAATGCCGTACCAAGTGTTACACGCCGGCAACCGTTGGCCAGTAAAATCCTGCGCGAACGCCTTGCCGACCCGGGGAGTGCGAGAGGCCGCATGATTACCACAGATCCCGCCATGGATTTCGTCGGCGACTTTATACCATCTTCCTCGGAGATGCACTTACGGGACGGGTCTCCTATACTCTTCCGCATAAGGAAACCGTCGACTAGGACATAATTCTTACCGCGATGAGGCTCTTGCTACATCCTATCTTGAGTGAGAGCCTCTGTAGATACTTGATTATCGGGGACCCGCCCGGTCTTCATGAAAGCGGTATTGGATAGCGTAGCGACGATGTGCTTTCGATGCGTCTCGGTGGAGGCCCGGCGAGGATCCTTGATTATGGGTTTCCATAGATCTTCGGCGAAGGCGCTGTAGGTATCTTTGCCGAGAAGAGCCAAGCTTGGAGAGTTCATCGGCGGCTTGGTTGTAATCGAACCACATGATCAAAGCGAGTCATTAGAACTTGCCCTCAACTTTCTTATAGCTGCCACATACTGGCGTCCATCTTCTCACTCTTGCAATCCCAATCTTTGTTGACTTGCTTGATTACCAATGCCGGTCGCCGAATACCTACGATCGGCGAATCCCAAACTGGGCCGGTATCACGGAGGCCGTGAAGGGGCGGCCTCGTATTCGCGGCATTGTTAGATGCCGGGAAGTGGATCGAGGACATACGGGCGTATCCACGAGGGTGATATGATGTAGATGCGGCCGGGCCCATCGATGTTAGTGAACCGTCGAAGTACATCGTCGGTGCTCTCGGTTGGTGTCTTCGGGGAGTCTCGGTTCCGTCCACTTCGCCAAGCGAAATTCGCCAATGCTTGCGACTTGATGGTACTCTATTCTTGTATTCAATGGTGAGCAGGCTGAGCTCGATCGCCCACTTGCATATATGACCATTGGTATCCTTATTCCGTAGGGCGTGTCGCCCAATGGGTAGTCCAACACCCGCGGTGTCGGGTGAAGGTCGAAAATAGTGGCGGCGGCTTGCGAGGCGTGATGAGAATCCCGTAGAAGCGGTTTACGTATATGTAAGTACCTTTGTTTGGAGTCATTCGGTACCTCGGCCGGCGAAGTAGACGGCCGTTGGGCGGGGGTATACATGCTCTTCCTCATGGCGCTCGACAACGGTACTAACCACCCGGTTGGTCGCTGCGATGTAAACGATATGGTCTCCAGCGTCGTTCGGGGCCACCCTTTGGAAGTGTGGTGAAAACTTCTTGAAGCGGCGAAGGCCTCTTGAGCCTCATTGGTCCACCTGAAATCTTCTCACGCACGAAGGAGTTTGAAGAAACGGCAATCCCTTTTTCCCCGAGCAGTGCAACAAAAGCGGCTAAGTGCGCCATGCATCGATCAATTTACGGACATCCTTGACGTTTTGGGGCGGTTTCATCCGCGCCGATGGCGCTAATTTTCTCGGGTTTGGCTCAATACCATGCACGCTAACAATGTTGCCGAGCAAGTTCTTAGGAGGGGCGTAAAAAACGCACTTTCTCGGGTTAAGTTTCCATTGGTACTTTCGTTTAGCTTGGCGAAGCCCTTGCAAGATCATCGACGGGGAAAGGGGCGCTACGGGTCTTCACCACGACGTCGTCGGCGTAAACTGGCGAGGTTGGGGATAAGGTTCCCTAAGCGACCTGTATAGCCCGGGTAGGTGGCTCGGCGTTCTTGAGCCCGAGCGACATGGTAGTGTAGCGTGGCGCCAAATGGAGTGATGAAGGAAGTCTTCTCCTGGTCTTCGACGCGAGGGGTGTCGAGATGATGATAGCCAGTAGCAATCCCGAGGAAGCTAAGTAGCTCGCAACTGCGATTAAGTCGTCTGTGGGAGACCAAAAAGGGTCTTTAGGGCAAGTCCTATTGAGATCGGTATAATCAACGCACATCTCCATTCATTATTCTTCTTTCTTACAAGAACCGGGTTAGCTACCCGATGCGGATGATACACTTAGTGAATAAAGCGGCAGACTAACAATCTAGTTAATTACGCTTTGATGGCGGCGATTTTTCTTTATTAAAGCGTATTTTACGGGCGCCGCGGCAGCCGTCGGCGACGGCGTAAGCGGTGCTTTCGATCCGGCTCGAGGTACTCGGGCATATCGGCGGGTTTCCATGCGAAAATGCTCACGTTATCCCTCGGGGAACCCGGTGGTAGCGTCTTCAATTTTAGGTCAAGGTTCACGCCTATCTTGGTCGTCTTGGGCGCATCCCCCTCCACCCCGGTTTGGATGTCTTTAGTGTCCGGCGGCTTGGTGGTCTTCTTCGTTCGCTCCTCCTCGGGTATCACCGAGGTCGAGAGGGTTCGGCTTCTTCCGCGTTCTTGATGACCTCCTCTGTCGTATCGGCGGAGGATGAACTCCCGCTTGTCAAGGCCCTCCTTCTCCCGAGACATAGGCCATGTATGCGTTGGCCACGCATGTGAGACCCCCTTCTCGGTGGGGATCTTGAGGATGAGGTAGCCGTGATGCGGGACCGCCATGAGCACAGTCAATCGGGGCCGCCCAGATGATGGCGTGTGGTGCGATGACTCAAAGTCGGCGGCCCGA
This sequence comes from Hyparrhenia diplandra, assembly GCA_015847255.1. Lineage (NCBI taxonomy): Eukaryota > Viridiplantae > Streptophyta > Magnoliopsida > Poales > Poaceae > Hyparrhenia > Hyparrhenia diplandra. The sequence goes on along the minus strand of JADLZK010009598.1, from coordinate 3,394 downwards.
AATTCATGTCTTGGATGCGATGGTGCTTAGCGTCGCTGAGCGCACCGCGGCGTCACTTTGCCGGAAGGGGGTTGTGACTCTCAGGGAGGATTCCCGAGCGGTGCTTTCGTATGGCGAGGTCATCGCTGTAATGTCGAGCCTTCATTGAGTTCGAACGGCATATTCAAGCTCCCTCCCATCGATGGGACCTTTTCGGGCGTAGGCGCCCGATTCACAGTCGAGGGCAGTGGGAAAGCGCCCGGGATCTGGGTTGTTACACCACCGGTCATCGCGGCGAAGGTTATGACCATTTCGGAGAAGGTAGGCCATATGGTGCAGCTGACCCCTCGGCTGAAGTCTTTGGCCAGTCGGAGGAGGACATTACGGCGGAGATCTTGCGATCCGCCCCACCTACAGCGTGAGTGTCCGCCCATGATCATGTGAATGGCCTTGTCGTCTTGGCGCGGTAGCGATGCACAGGATCGGCGTCCTCGTCACGGTCCTCTTCACAGTTTATTCACGGACAACCTTGAAGAGGTACTTGTCGGTGATCTTGAGCTTTTCGCGTTCGCTCATACTTTCGGCATTGAAGTGCCGACCTTCATATCTGAACTATGGTTCAAATGCGGGTGTAACCGAGCACTTGCCGTGTAGAAGCTTTTGGATGCGCATCTCGCCCAGTTGGCGTCTTCTTCTTGCCACCGGCCTTGGCGTTGTTGGCACCACCTCCCGGCGGTTCGATCCGCAGCGGCGCTCGCGATAGTTGCAGCGACCCTCTTCCCATTGACTCACATGGCGAAATTCGTCGAGGCGGTTATCGTGGCGCTTTCGTCAGCGCTTATCGTCATAGGGGACATCGCGGCGGGGGGAATACTCTCGGCGGGTAGAATAGCCGTAATCTTTGTGGGAAGCGTGCTCGGCCTCATCTTGCCCCGTGAACCTCTGCGCCCGCATCAGTAGCTTGGACATGGTTGTGATTTTGGACCTATGGAGCTTCTTCCCGCGCTCTTGGGCTGCGGCGTTACCGTGGAGACAAGGCCCTTGGTGAATGCGCCCGGCGCACTCCTCGCCGGTGATATCGGGATCGTCGGGCGCACCTCGGAGCGGCGGATGTACTCCCGGGCGGCTCATTGCGCTGGCGCCAACCTCTCGAGTCGTACTTTGTACCCGATTGTTTACACGTGGACTTGTAGGTCTTCGATGAAGATATCCTTGGCGTCTTGCCACGTCGCGTAGTCTCCCTTCAGGGAGGGCTAGGAGCGGCGATTGGCGCTGGTCGAGACTGATCGGGAAGTAGTTAAGCCATAGCGTCCTCCCGCCTCCCGGCCCGATCGATTGCGATCTTGTAAATCATGACCCAAGCCTCCGGGATCTTGGTCGCGGAGTACTGAGGAGAGGCGTTAGTGCCTTTGAAAGCCCGAGGCCATCGGACGGGCGGATATCCGGGTGGTAGGGGCGGATCGTAGTGTCGTGAGGTTCCCTATTGGGTTCCGTGCAGCATGTTTGTACTCTTCAGCGTCGTTGAATCTCGGCATCTTCGCGAGAAACTGGCTGGCGGTGATGCGATAGCGAGCATCTCGGGCAATCTCGATGCTGCTACGGAGGTCGAGGGCGGCGGTTTTGATCTGGGCGGGGCCAGGGGTGGTTAATCCACCGTGCCACCGGCTGAACACCGCGCACTACCCGTGCCCGCTTCTTCGACGTCTTGGCCTGCGTTTTGCCCCCCGGCTGTCTTTGCACGAGGCGCCACGTCAGCGTCGCTGGGATTGGTTTCCCCCTTGGCATGGAGGGCGCCTCTTCCTGCGCCTTGGGTGTTGCGACTCCTCTGGCGATGGTGCCGGCGGGATGGCCGTGGTAGCCACGAACCGAGGCTGGGTTGGTGGCGTGGGTGCCGTAGATGTATCCCCGGATGTCTTCTATTGTGGCGTTCTCCGCAGCGGGAGAGCGGCTATGCATTAAGCGAATGTTACATTACGGTGTCTTGTGAACCCGGGATTCCTGCCACCTCGTCGAACTGAGGCTGTAGATTCGGGGAGAGTCCAGACTGGCAGAAGCCCGGCGCGGTACCGGCCATTTGACTGGCGGCGGCGTCTGCTCGGCTTATGGCCTTTCGATCGGCGTTCGCGTCCCCTCCCGGGAACGTAGCCGGAGCTCCTCGGTTTCCCGTCAAAGGCGCCCGAGTCCTCGGCCAGCGAATCCCTCCGCTGGTCTCGAGGAAGTACCACAGTCGAATAGCGGGGAATCGTGCCCGATCTCGGCTCATCCGGGTCACGGAGCCGCGGTAGTAGTGGTGTCGGGCCAGTGCGGGGGCGATGCGGCCATCCCGCGGGCTGTTACTCTCCTCCCTCCTCCTCGGCCCTCAGGGTCGAGCGGCTTAGCCATGCGGATGTGGTCATAGCGTTGTCGTGAGCACCGTCAGCTGATGCGTTGGTAGCGTCGATGAAGTCGTAGAGGTCGGGGCGGTGCTCAGGCCGGTCCGAGCCCAGGCAGCTTAGCCACCGCGGATGATGAAGTGGACAACCGGCCCTCGGGGGTAGAAGTGGCGACGGACCACGGCCCAGAAGGGAAGATTGACCTCGACGGTCTGTTTCTCCCAGGAGGCGTCGGGCGCGCACGTGTGCGTGGTGCGATGTTGTTCCTGATTGGCGAGAGGTGACATGGTCGAATCAGCAAAAGGGAAGACTCACTCATACCGATCTTGAGCTGTCGAAGTCGTCGAGTAGATTTGATGCGGCGCCCGTGGACAAGCGCTCACGCGTAATGCAGCACGCGAGCGGGTGGAGTGAGCCTATCCGGAAGTCCGGCGGCCCGGCCGAAGAGTGGGGGTCGAGTGCAGATCTTGAGAGTAGCGGATCTTGGCGGATCGTGGATCTGGCCTAGCCCGAGTTGTTAGCGCCCGGCGTGGCGCCGTTGTTCCTGAGCAGTGTCCCGGGTGGATGTCTTCCATCAGATTCGACGCCATGGAGTCGAGGAAGATCACCATCTTGTTAGCCATGGCGTCTTCATGCACACCCGCACCTAAGCACCAAGCGTAGTCGGTTTTATGCGATAGTCCTATGAGGTATCCCGGCCTAGTAGATTGGCGGTTAGGGATGTGCTAAACGGCTAGCGAAGCGTTAAAAGCGGACTTGGCGAAGGACAAAACACATGGGTTTTACTCGAGGTTGGCGCCTTGATGGCGTAAAACCTACGTCTGCTTAGTTGTATTGATTGATTGAAATCGAGATGGTCCCTCGGGGGGGGATCCTGCTCACCTTATATATAGTCAGGGCTCGGGGTTATAGGCTCCGGATACGGTCGACAAGAGCTATCTTTTGATCGGTTACAATAAGTATATAGTGATTACGATTGAGCTATACTAGGAAACTATCTTCACGACCAAGTTTAGGCGGTGATCTCCAGATAATTGCGGTCT
>JADLZK010009597.1:0-21527 GCA_015847255.1 Hyparrhenia diplandra | reverse complement strand
TAGATGCCATTCAAAGAAATTTGAAAAAAAGTTTTTAAATATGACCTCCAAAGACAAAACTACCATCCATGTGACTTTGTAGTTTACAACCTTTTGATTTTGATATCATCTTGTCATGGGAAAACATGTAGAGTTTGAAAACATTTATCTTGATTCCGCACTTGGATTATAGATTTCCATGCGGCAGAGCTATTGGCATGACGCAACCTGCGATATTTTGGCTGCCGACTGAAACAACACCAGGTCATGCGGGCAAAAGTGCGTGCTTGGGCGCGACCCTAGCTGCAGAGGGGCACGTGCTGCGGCGAACACGTTAAGAAAGAGGGGGAGGCAGGGTGAGGCTCGGTGGCAAATATAATGGTGATAATATTGTACATATACTTGGTATAATATTGTACATATACTTGTATAATATTGTACATATTTGGTATATTAGTTAGATATTAGCATCTTGCTTTAACCCGGTTATCATCTAGGCTACCAAATTTCGATTAACACATGCCTCCTCAATTTTTTGGGTAAAAGTACTCCCAAAATTGACCATAGTCCTCAGCAGAATCAACAACGAATTCTTTTCGAATAAAACTGAACCAAACCTTCAATGGGCTAGGGGCATTTTCAAGAAGAAATCAAGCCCGCCAGAGCGGTTGTTGAGAAACGTGTGGATTATTCCAATCGTTTTTTTCGGGATGGCGCCACACGATCTCATTCATGGTTTCCGATCCCACATTAAGCCTCTGATAAATAAAGGCCAGCGCACCGCTCTCTCCCTTTACCTGATCGGTATACTCCTTCATCTACATCTCTGCCTTCTTGCCCTGCTTCACTAAAATATCAAGCTCACCAGATGGGGTCCAATACGCAGCTTGGCAAGCCACGGGCAGGAAGAGACGGGAAGGAAGCCGCCGATCCTCATCATGCGTTGGGTGAGTTTCATTAGCGATACGCTTCTTGTTTTTCTTGTAATGCATTCTTAACACAACCGCTTTTGTTTAAATTCCTCGAGGTAGAGGCGGGGAGCCGTACTTCACGATGTAGTTAGCTACGAGTGCAAACTCGACTCCCTCAGATTCTTCATCCTCTTCATCGAGGATCGAGTTGGGTATTGTTATTCACGCTCCTACGACAAGAAACATCCATGTGAGGAGGCAGGCGGGTTCGAATAGTACTCCGGGTACTCTCCAAAGATGTCCAGAAGGAGGCGGAATGGGAGGCGGCGGCGGCAATTAGTGGCGCATCGGTCTTTAATCTTACGAAAAACCACTGATCTATCTCGATTCAACACTTTGCTTTCCCACGGTAGTTGATCTTTCAATTCACAGGCGCTATCTGCTTAAGCAGCCGGGATTCAGCGGCCTATCGGCCGCAGTGATCGCCGGACAGGTGAGCCTTGCAGCGGTGCGTGCTGGCCGCCTCGGCCGCGTAAAAGCGACCGCATCGATGATCATCTCGGCTGCTCACGACTTTCATCGTCGGGCAAGCGTGGCGGCGATAACCTTGAGGCGGAGAAACCTCTCCCACTTCCCCAGACCGGCCTGTGCCGTGAACCGACGATCGAGTAGATTGTTCGCCCGGAAAATATAACAACACCCCGCCAGGCATCGGCCGGAGCCATCCCTCTAGCAAAGGTCTTCGAAAGGCTATTCCTACAAAGCCTTTTAGTAATTTGCCACACTTGTTTTGCCTAAGTGCCACACTCCCGATTTGAGACATGTGTTATTAGTTGTGATATATAGTACTAACTACATAATCCATGTGCTATATATTTATTTCTCAAATATGTGTGGATGTTTACTTCTTGAATAGAGTGGCCGAGTTCTAATGAAATCTATCCAAATTGTCTGTCGATTTGAAAGCATATATACGGTATGTTGCACACAGTATAATTAGACAATTTTACTCTAGCGACAAATAAAGATAGGCATCTGCTTCTCCTATAGAAGCATTTGAGGGCGTTTTTTATTTTCTATTGAAAAAATGAAACAAATTTTAAAAAAAATAGAAATAGTCTGACAGACTACGATGGCCGGTTGGCACTATGGCACACTCACCAAATGCGGGAGATAGAGGAATAGACAAATGTATGTGAGGATCAACGAGGCGGGCCCGGCTGCGCCCGCCTACGTCGAGAATTGCTTCGCTGTCGAATTGGCATGCTGGCAGAGGCCTTGTGATCCCGCCTTGACCCGAACATGCTCGTAAACGAGCAAGTATCTGACCCGACAAGCGGGTACATGCGACCTTCTCCCGGCCCGCCCATACAGTAGTTAGCTCTTTCCCCAAATTGTATAGGACCCACTTATACATCTCATATTGTTCTTGTGCCCATAGCCATTGTAAGCTTTCTGACTGCATAATACTTGCTCTGAAAGGCGGGCGTCTTACTGTGGCGGCGGGGAGTACGATGCAAGTATATCTGGCGTGTATCAGAGATAGTACGTATCTCGATGCAAACAAACCAAATCGAGGGGAAGTATTAGGAGTAGCGCGTCGAGGCTGGTGCAGAGAGTAAGGAGTACTAGGCGGTCAGGTCCTTAGGTCCTCTACGCAAAGGCAATGCACGCCACGCAAGGTGTAAAAATGTTAGAGGCAGCTGCTCAGGCGTTGGCATTCATTCTGTTGTAAGTACTATACCAGGTCATGCGTCATGAGCCTCACCCCGGTCGCGGCCCGCTCTAAAAAAAACCTACTCCCTCCATCCCAAAAATAAGCATAATTTTTTACTTTTTACAAACAGGTGTTACAATATTACTATCACTCTCCTATTCTTTTTTCTCCTTTTTAATTTTCTTTTACTTTTCTTTTTTCTATACCATGAGTCCCTACTTATAATTTTATCAAGAAATATATCCATGTGATATCTTATTTTAAAGGTTTTATTAAAAATAAATTTAATGGTCTGTCGAGAATTTGATTTTATTTTTTGGTTTGCGTATAACCCTTTTTATGCCCATAGACATATTGGGACATGTTGATGATGTGCTTCTGCTGGGAAGGGGGGTTAGTGGTGGCCAGTGAGGTGGCATCTTGGTGGGGGTGATGAGTAAGGGTGTGGTGAGGTGGCATTGTGTTACTCAATCACATGTGTCTTTAGCGTGGATGTTTGATTATTAAGGGCACTCACAATGCTAGAAGCTATATCATAGTTTCTAAAGTCTTGGACATTGTGTCAGCCATCTCCCCTGATACAATTTTCTATCATGATGTCATATGGCCCACTTGTCACTCTCACAAATTGTCTTGGTTTGCGGTGAAGACCTCTGGTTTCTTAGTTAGACTTGGTTTCTTATCTTTGTGTTTTCCTCTCTCTCTCTCTCTTCAATAAATATAGCGCCACATCAGCCATGATAAATAGAGGGGCTTAAATGAGGATGAGAAACCATGGTATCTGCATTAATGAGTGCTACAATTGCAAGATGATGAATGAGCAGTGGTATATTCATGTTTCTTTAGTGTATAATTAAGATTCGTGAACAATCTAGCATGGATGATGGGGAAACAACCAAATTGAGAATTAATTGTAAGATCTTACTAAGTTGTAAGAACTTTCTAGTTTAAAACCTTTTGATTTGGCACATTATCTTGTGGAAAACTAAGTCTCAATTTTTTACATCAAGTAAAACAAATGAAATTTGGAAGTTGGACAACGTCGTCGCTGGCCAGCTCAGCCAGTGCTCACCATTGAAACCCAGCTCCTTCGCGCCTTGCATGCTCTCTTGAAGCACTTTTGCGTGTGTCTTTGCTCACCGGTGAGGAGCGGCTGTTCACGTAGCAGCCGTCTCAAAGCTCCAAGCAAAAAAAGCCCCCCCACCACCTGCACTTGTGCCTCTTGCCATGAAACCTTCCGCGAGGGAGTTGCTTGAGACATTAAGCTTCCAAATAGCCATGGCCGCGGAAGGAAGAGTCTATGGAGGACCTCTACAATCTGCGGAGCCACGTACACGGACACGAGAGCGTGCCTTGGCGCCATCTGCCAGGCAGGAGCATCACTAGGCCGGGTCTTTGCTTGGCAGCGGTCGACGTCGTAATGACTCGTGCCCTTTCGGGCGGCCTACTCGGCAGTGTCGGAGTCTCCTTCGTAGAATTCGACAACCGGGCGTGCCGGGCGGGCATGTCTGAAGTGTTAGTGGAAGAAGCCGCGTGCAGTCTCGTAGCCTCTCGACAAAGCGAACAGCCCCATGGGCTTCAGGGGCATGCACACGCTCGCTGTGATGCGCCTTCTTTGCTCTGGTGAGCAGCCGCCACAGCCGATAGTGACCATGCCGTGTTGCGAGAGTGAGGGAAGAAGATCGGCACGGCGGCGAAAAATGTTGGGGAGACTTGAGGCTCCGCCTGCACTTCAACAATGCAATGGCGGTGGTGGCCGAGCGCCATTGAAGGTAAGCGGCTTACGTCTTCCTCCTCACGGCAGCCGAGTGCTGCATGACCATGGCGAGCGCATCCGGTGCCGGATGGGAAAGACAGAGGCACACTGAGATTTTCACTACGGCTAGCGCGGCATTGCGGAGCGATGAGTACGCAAGTCGCTGAGGAGTTTTATCCACGATGTAGATGCGAGAGTCCACCAGTGTCGCTACTGGCCGGGTGTAGGATTGGCGAAGCGAGTGTGACCGAGTTAATCTCTCTTTGCTTGAGGCATGCTGGGCTCTGATCTACGCAGGGATGATGATCGCGGTCTACGGCGAGCGTCTGCATTGTGTGTGCATGCATCTGTGGCCGGTGATGCATGTATGCATTGGATGATGTTCGATCGTCCTCTACGGTAGCGAGTGAAGTGAACCACTGAGATGTTTTAATTTCGTTGTAATCCATGTGTTTACGAGAATTTAGTTTGCGAAGGTTCCTCACCGTAGGCGTATACCGCATACGCATAGCGCATTGCGAGCACCGCCCATGGCAGAGCTAGCAGACTGAACGAGGGCTCACACCCTTCTCCGGCTCATTCGATAGCATAGATAGCAGCGCTCTAGGTTACAGAAGTGGGTGGTTGTCCTCCCGCGTCTACTAGAGACCACCTCATCTCGGTGTTGACATGTCAGCCTTGCCGGGTGTCTTTTGCTTATGTCGGGAGAACTTTTCGCTCAAGAATGCTAATCGTGGTCAAAAGCGCAGCGAATGGTCAACGGGGATTGTAAATAAGGCAGATGGTCAAGCGAGGGGATTGTAAAAGTCAAAAACGGACTTTTATTTGTGGGGCCGGAGGGTGTATGTTGCGGACCGTTAACCGAAAAAATTTGTTAAATTCGGTGATTTTGGGTGATGGCTGATTGAATAGTGATGCGTGAGAGAGAATAATTTGGTAAGATAAGTGATGCTGTATACTTTCAGCGTCGGATCCTTAGTCCTCGTCTGGCCCAATCGGTTGCCTCGCCAATGAAGACGAGCATCGGTGCTAATGGAGGCTGCATACTTGTTAAACGACGCCCTCTTAGCGAGGGGTGTGTAATGGGATATGCAAAGGATCATATGCAAGGTCATGGAAAAAAATTTAATTTGAAACCTATATTTGCTATACACACGCGCAACATGATCTATTCTCCTCACGTACACAAGGCAATCACTCCATATCGGCTACTCACTACGCCTTGCAGCAAATCACTTGGGCTCTATAGCCCCCTATCGATCAAATTACCACGAGCCCTACCTAATAAGCCCCACCTAAATTTTTATTAAATAATTACATAGATTAGGAGGGCTAAGATGTATTGAGATTGATCGGCAGTCCTATTTTTTTTCTGGCTTAGATCGCGATTCTTGCTGCTTCTGCCTTTACGAAATGGATAGCTCTGCTGGTTTTTTTTTTAACCCCATCGTGTAACCCATTATCCATATCTTCGAATATTGTACAAAAAATATTGTTATTAATAAGGTTAAGCGAGTGCACCTCCTTGCCCGAATCCGCCAATGTTTCTCTATTTACTTCCTCTATACATCTTGATCATCAAGATTCCCTCCTCCTTGCTCTGACTGCTTTCTATTTGCCTCGATCCTCTATATGGCTATAGTCATCAAGCCTTCCTTCTGATTTCTTGCCTCGACATCCTCTCTATACAACTACCATCAATGGGGCCCACTATAGTCATCAAGATTCCTCAAAAAAAAAAAAAAATCGTTGTGTCATCACAATTAGGCAATGCGTAATTTTAAATGTATGAAATAGGTATATACTCATTTACTTTATTTAATCTTATGGTAGATAGATTTTAATATGTTAGACTCAACTTGAATATATTAAAACATATATAATAATTTATTTGAAAGGAAATCCTTGGTAGATGATTTAATCTCTTGAACTTAGTCCTTCCTTGTCATATCCTGCTGGCGTTGCCGTACATGACCGAGATAAAGTGCATGTGGATGAAGTATATGATCATACTAGACCATCCATGGTGGTATATATGTTAAACGCATGTATTCATACGTTGAGTATATGGATATACTTTTTTTATACAGCCCATTGGCATTTTTGCCAAATATATTAAAAATATAGGTTTCTTCAAAATTTTTCGTGTAGTAAGATCTAGAGTATCTTAATGAGTAGCTAAACATACTCAAACCGAATGTGATTTTTTTGAATATGGGTGTAGGTGTATAGAAAGTGCACCGGGTATATATATATTTCTATTTTCTTCTATTTTGAATCTGCTCCAACTCACCACCACATGCAGCCCACGAACCACTCACGGATTAACCGACCCTTCTCCTTCACTTTGCCACTTGGGGCCCCCTACCCCACCCAAAGCCATACATACACATGCCACCGGCCCGTCCACACGGTGCCACTACCACCCAGGCCCACCCCCATTCCACGCCCCAACCAAAATCAAACCCTCTCCCTCTATTACGTCCAAAAAAAAATGGCCCTCCGCTTACCAGAAACCCCAGACTTTCGAAAAACCAAAACCCCCTCATGGATGCGCCGTCAAGGATCGCGCATGCAAGGTGTGTCATGTGTGGGCTGCGTTCCACGATCCAAGTCATGTTTGTCACTCGACCTCTTTCTCGCTGCCCAACGGCGCCGACCCTTTGGTGTACTCGATGAAATCCCAACTCCTCACTTCTCGGTGAGTTCGGGCGCCGCCCGGTGCTTTTCTCTCACAAGTCACAACCGTCAGCATCGGCCACCCACCCGGTGCTTTCCCCCCATCTCGCATTATCGGCGAGAACCATTCATCTTCCTTTCCCCCAGACCAGAAGCGCGAGCTTACGAAACCGTCTTGCGTGAGCCGCGAGCCATGCTGCGAGAACCTTCCGTAGGGAGTTTGCTTGAGGGCGTTGCGCTCGCGTCGCCATGGCCAGCCGCAGGATCCTATCGCGAGTCCTCACAATCTGGGCCACAGCACGGGACAGGCGTCTTGGCGCACATCGGGCGAAGCATCCCACTGGCAGCAGTGCTGCGGCGGCGTGGCTCGGCGGCTACGTCTGTGGGCGGCTGTACTACTCGGCGAGTTCAGCAGCGAGGTCTCATCGGCGGCTTCAGTGCAGGGTCGGCAACCGGCGTGCTTGAGACGATGCTACGCGTGTTAAGGTGGAAGGCCGCGGCAGATCTCGCCGCGCTTCGTAAACTTCTTTCGGAAAAAGTTGCCAACTTCGGGCATGCACTGGCTTCGGTATGTGCATGCTCTTACGCTTCTGAGGGCGGATCGCCGCAGCGCGATAACTTGACCCGTGCCGGCGGTGTTGCGGAGGCTGGAAGACACCGGCGGCGGCGATGGTTGCACCACGGAGGGGACCGAAATCGCAGCGAACTCGGGAACGGCGGTGGAAGTGTTCTTGAGCATTTGACTTGTTGAGTGGCGCCATATCACGGAGAGGCGATATCGCCGTCTTCCTCGGCACAACACGTACTTCGCCCGGACGGGCATCGGTGCGCATGGGGAGACTCTTGCTGCACCGATTCGAATGGGGGGCACGGCCTTATGGCATACAAACCCCACAATTACGCAGGAGTGTAGGATCCGGCGCCAGTGTGTAGTAAGTTCTTACGTGTGTGCCACGATGGGCAGTGGGTTGCGGAATCTATCTTACTTTTTGTGCGTGATGGTTGATGTATATATGTGGTAATTAGGTGTTATTATCACGTTTGCGATGGTGAGACCGCCGGGGCTCAAGAACCCTAATTTTCTTTTTAATGTCGTGGTCAAAACTTGTAACTAGTCTTTCTCCCTCATAGTAACTCCAAAATTATGGTTTTTGTTTCTAAAAATTTTTTCATGCTCTATCGAATTCTTACTTCTATTACTCTTGTCATGTTTCATCGATAACATTTCAATTTCAAATTTCAAAAGTTACAACTCAAACATCAATTTTTGGACCACCTAATGATTTTAACGAAGAAATATTACGGGCGAGCCATGGGATAGTAGTCGCTAGCTCGGATCTGCCCAGGAAGTGCACGCTTGGGCGGCTAATAAAATCCGTCCGTTGCAGGGCTACGCCTCGCTCTGAGCTCCCCACCGCACAAAACATAGCTGGGCGCTCGGGCTTCCACAAAAAAGCCCGTGCCCGCCGCGCCCTCTTCATGGAAAACCTTCAGGCGTGACATGCTTGTAGAGTGCGATTGAGTCGCCAGGGGCGCCCTCGGATCCCATGGAGGCCCTGCCCGATCTGCGGGCCACTGTTCGCGAGATGGCCGTCTGGCGACCCACAGTGGGGACGAGCATCGATAGACCAGGTGTTTTACGTACCCGCGGCCTGTGATGGGTGTCACTTCGAGGATCGCGAGTCTTGTCTCTTCGCTTGCGCCGTCGGCAACGGATCGTGCTTCATGGCAGGCCGACGTCTTTGTCGAAGGCAGCTGCACGTCCGCGGTCAGCTCGCAGATCTTTCGCGGCGCTACGCGCCCGAGATCAGAAACGCCAAGTATGTTCTTGCTCTTGTGCTCTCCGAGGGCCAACAGGGTGCCATGGGCGGCGACTATGCCGGCCGTACTTTGCGGGAGGTCGAAGGCGACCGCTCGACAGCGGCGGGATGTGGAAGAACATCAAGCGTACTCGGCCCCACCCAGAGGCATGGAGCGGTATGGTGGCCTACTTGGCGGCGCGCATATACCCGGAAAGTGAGCGTCGTCCTATAGCCCAAATGGTGCCTCGCCATGGCGGGCATAAATGCGTAAAGCAGCCCGGGATGGTCGGTCTGCCGGTAGTCGCGTCTCGGGGTGATGTGTGTTGCGTGTTCTCCGGTGGTGGGGATCACGCGACGAGTGTCGAGGTTCTTCACTCAACTTAATCTTTTTCGTGGTGGTTGGTGATCTTCTTACGATCAAACTTTCTATTTCTCCTCTAGATGGAACCTCTCGAACAAGCAATTCCCTCCATAGCTTTTTGAATGGCATGCGTGATGCTTGATGTCGATCACATTGTATGTGCGGCGTGATGGATGGCGAGAATTTTTTCTTGTTGTGGTTGTGAATTTGTGATGTATTTGTGGGAGTTACTCCCTCTACTGTCCCATGGAGTTTGTCTTTCTTTGAATTTCATATATTTGGACCATTTATCTTATTTAAAAATAATTAATCAATATTCAAGTATCAATATTTGATAAAATAACAAAATAAATTATATTTATGTAAAAAAAATTTGAATAAGGCGGCACATCGAAAAAGATGGCCGCGGAATCCGGGGGCGATGGCCGGATGTTAGCGTTGCAGACTCTCCATAAAGGATACACCTACACATGCACGCCGTGCAAAGATTCTGAGCAGCTCTATCAAAAGGCGTTGGTATTCATTGGCGGCGCCTAGGCGTAACACTCTTTACAGCAATGAAAAGCGCGCCTAGGTGTGCTCTTGAAAAAAAAAATTGGCCTTGATCGCGAAAATAAAGGCATGCTAGATAGAATTTTTCGCGACGGCGCGGTCTCAAATAAGTGTACACACGGTCTGTCGTCACAAGCAAGCCCTCTCGAGCCGCTCCTAAAAAAAAACATGTGGCTGCAGAGGCAGCCTTGCCGACCGGCGCCACCCCGTGTCTTTGCTATTCACCTCACCGCCCCGCCCGGCTCAAAGTTTCGACAAAAAAGCTACCCGCGCTGGCCCTCGAGCCATGGAGAACCCTGACAACCTTCAGCGGGAGTTGCTTGGCGGGACATTGCGCTCCGCGTCGCCATGTATGCAGGGATCTATGGAGGACCTCTACGAAATCCGGGCCCACAGTGCACAGACAGACGCGTGGTGACCATCTTGGACGAGCATCCCCACTAGCCGAGTCTTTTACGCAGCGGCGGCCCGGCGTCGATCGAGCGTCGGCAAACATGCGGGCGGGCTTTGCACCACCTTTCGATCGATGCCCGCGCGAGTCTCATGACAAGCTTCGCAGAATTCGACAACGGAGGCGTGCTGTGAGCGGCTATCGCGTGTTTAGTGGAAAGATAAGCCTCGCAGTCTCGCGCCTCGACAAGGCTGAAACAATGCCCGTTCGGGGCATGCTCGCCGTGCGTGCGCGCTTATCGCTCTCTGAGGCGGAGCATGCCAGCGCCGTGATGACGACCATGCCCGGCGGTGATGCGGGAGATCTGCCCGGACCGCTGCGGCGGCGGCAAACAGCGCCTCGACTGCGGAGTAATTGCCACTAACGCCCTTAAGGCCGGGCAATAGAAGTGTTGAACGACGTTGTGCCCTGCTATCAAAGTGGCGGCATCCTCCTCCTCTGGCCCAACGGTGCCTCACCGGGGACGGGCATCAGTGCATATTGGGGAGACAAGCTGCGAGCGCCACGGTGGAATGGGGGCCACGGCGTGCGGTGGGTGTCTTTTGCGAGGAGTGTAGGATCCGTGTGGAGTGTGGTATGTTCTTCATTTTTACCGGCGTTGGTATAAGCGGCGAGGCGGTCTATATAATATGTGTGTGTGTGTGTGTGTGTGTTGTACATTTATTTATAAGCTTAGCTCTCTAGCTACATGATCTAGATCGATCAAGCGACTTTTGCTAGCTTTTGGTTGTGTGCATGCATGGATTGGGTTGATGTTGATTGATTCTACGAGGTAGCATCGCGATGATGAACTTGGTGAGATGTTTTAATTCATTGTAATCCTTGTGTTATATTTTAATTGTGTTTGTATTTCTCTAAATCATGTCTTTGCGTGGATGTTTGATTGCGGGTGAAATGATGAGTGAGCAGGCTTGACAATGGTGTATTCATGTGTTAAATTTATTTTTCGATTCTGCGTTGGTGGCGCCGCGCGTATGGTCGCCCCGCGAGCTTTTCGGCGTGGCTAGCTAGCGCCTCGTGGGCTGAACTCACTGCGGTCACACCCTTCTCTACCTTGGAACCTCGAGGCTGTCGGCTTGGAGGTTATGCCTCTGCCGTTGGCGTCGCCTGAGCCTGACTATTTGCCGTGTCCGCCGGGACCCACGGCAATGGCCGCCCGCTGAGCACCTCGGCGTGCCCTAACCGCCTCCGGATGAACTCGATCTTTGCCTTCTCTCTTACCTCGGCACCTCGAGGCTCGTCGGCAGCGGTTATGCTTGCTCCTTTTGTATTGCGTTATGCGTAACTTCTGGGTTTCTTGCCATGTCGCCCGCCCAGCGTTAGTTCTCCCTCGATGGCAACCCCTCTCAGACCCGTCCGCCTCGGCCAGGTGTTCAAAGGAATTTCTGTGCGTTCTTGGTGCTTTCCATAACGTCTATTTGACCTCGGCTTGTCGTCATTGGCGGGCGTCGATCCCCCACCCGCCCGTACCGACCATCGGTGTCCCGAGGCTTCGGTAGGACCTAAACCAGCTCATCAATAAGCATACTAGTAACACTAGGTTATGGGGATCCGCGGTGGTGGTCCTCCCATGTAAGAGACCTCATCTCGCTAACATCAGCGCCTGTTGGGGTGTGCGCCACGTCGGAGACGCCGAGGGTTCAAGAACCTAATTTTTCTTTTTAATCTGGTAAAAACTTGTAACTAGTCTTTCTCCATCATTGTAACTCCAAAAATGATGGTTTTTCTTTCTAAATTTTTGTCAAATCATGCTCTATCGAGGCGATTGTATTCTTACTTCTATTACTCTTGTCATGTTTCGCCGATAACATTTCAATTTTAAATTTCAAAAATTACAACTCCAAACATCAATTTTGGACCACCTAGTGATTTTAACGAAGAAATCTTCTGAGGCGACCCGTTGGGATAATGCGTCTGAAAAAAAGCCGTCTGCTCATTCCATTCGCATTTGATTCATGGCGTCATTTCTTGATTCGACGGCGTCGGGTAACATTGTTCAGAGTTACACATGTCTTGGCGTTTATGAAGCGGCGAGAGAGAATTTCTAAGATTTGTGAACAATGTCACTAACACTATGTTGGATGGGGAAAAACTAAAATAAATTGTAGATCTTGCTAAGTTAAAACTCTCTAGTTTAGAACTTTTTGATTTAACATTATCTTGTAATGGAAAAGTAGGTCTCAAATTCAAATAAATAAATAAATAAATAAATGAAATTTAAATGTTTTAAGTGGCGTCGGATAGACAAACCACCAACATACCGATTGTAGTTCTCAATTATGAAACTTTGTAGTTTACAACCTTTTGATTTGAGATCATCTTGTCATGGAAAACATATACACTCTCAGTCCCACAAATAAAAAGTCCGTTTTTTGACTTTTCAATCCTGTTTGACCATTCATCTTATTTAATTTTTATGCAAATAATAAAAAATAAATACTTATAAAAGTATCTCTAACGATAAAATAAATCATAACAAAATATCTAAATTTTAAAACATTTTGAATAAGGCGAATGGTCAAACAAGGATTGTAGAAGTCAAACACGGACTTTTATTTGTGGGATGGAGGTGTATGGGTTGAAAACATGTTGTACTCCATATCTTATAGGCGAGCATTGGGATATAGTGCGCGGCCCAGTCTCAAACTCATTCGTCCCTGCACCAGCGCTCCGCATTATTCTGCTGCCCACCAAGCGGCGCCGGTGTTCAGACTCACCCTCCGGTGGCGGTGACCATTTTCGCCGCACAATTGCACAAACCAAAGCTAGAGGCGTTCCGGGCTTCCACCAAAAAAGCCCCCCGGCGTCATCCTGCGCGCCATGGAAAACCTTCAGCGTGACATGCTTGCGGCGATTGCGATCGGTCGCCAAGGAAGTACTTGATCCCATGGAGGCCCTCATGTCTGCCCGGGCCACATGTTCGCGAGATGAAAGCGCCCGTCAGCGCCATGGGGCGAACATCCCGACTAGGCCCAGGGTCTTTACTGCCGGCGGGTCGGCGGCGTGGAGCGGTGCTCACTGCGCTCAATGTCGAGTCTTTGCACCCGGCCTCCTGCGCCCGTCGGCAGCGAGGCGTACTTCATAAATTTGGCATGAAAGCGGGTCGCCGTCGGCCCGGCGCACCCGGCAACCCGTCACTCGATCTTTGCGACGCATTTTGCGCCGCGTTAGGAGCGTAAACGCCCGACTATGTTCTTCCTCTTGTGCTCTACGGGGCTAACACGGTGCGCGAGACGGCGACCATGCCGGCGGGTGATGGATCTCGGCGACAACGGGGCAGTGGGGCGTGGAAGACCATCAAGTGTACTTTCGGCCCAGCCCAGACATGCATGGATTTTAGGTTGGGCGACTTGGCGGAACATATACGGAAAAGAGTGGCGTACATCCCATCCTATAGCCCAAATGGTGCCTGCGCCATGGCGGGCATCGGTCACGGCCCGACCAAAGCGGTGCGGCCCGGGTCCTCGTCTCGGGTGGTGTGGGTTGTGCTCGCGTGTTACTGCGGCGAGTGTAGGATCGCGGCGAGTGTATGAGGTTCTTCGGTCGATCAATCTTTTGCGGTGAGATATCGCTGGCGAGCACGGATATCATTCCGTTGTCTCGGGTTTGTGATCTTCACACAATCAAACTTTCTATTTGCTGTAGTGCTAGGCGGCAGCGATCTATTATACCTCCTCTTTCTCCCGGATGGTGTTGTCGATCAAACAAAGCGATTGGATAGCTTTTGAGTGCGCACATGATGGTTGATGTTCTCGTCGAGCAGGGATTAATTTGATCGATCATATGCATGGTTTATGTTGAAAAGATCCGGTAGGGTATGCATGGCGAGATATTTTTATTAGTAAAATCATGCAATGTGTTATATTTTTCCAAATTTGTCTTTGTTTGGATGTCCTTCTCCTCTCTTCCTCCTCCCCTCCCTCTGTGAGTTGTTCTTCCTATAGAAAGCTACGTGATATGTGATTCTCTGGGGAAGCGGGTGGCAGCTAGCGGCGGCCAGGTTGGCCGGGCTTCGCTAGGGCTAGGGGGTGGTGGGGTGGCGGGGGCCTGGAAACAAGAGGGCGGCCGAGGCGAAGAAGATAAGCGATGCGGGCTATCCGCACTCGTGTTTCTCTATTTACTACTTCTTCTATCGGGGAATGAGTATGTACATCCTAGTCATCAAGATTCCCTTCTTTATCTCTACTCTAGACCAACTACAATCGATGGGGCCTACTTATAATTTTATCTAAATATATATTCATCAGAATCTAGTTTTGAATGATTAATTGAAGCGAATTCAATGGTGTAATCTAGTTTTTAAAAGTCTGTAGGTTTACATAGTGGGCCCCCTGGCGCATGCCTTGTCTCGCACTCTCGTGTGCCTCTCATTTTGCTCATCAGAGCGTGGCCGGTGGGCGTACCTGCGGGAAGGCACGGATTCTGGCGAACTTGGAGAATTTGGTTACGTTGGGTGGCGTAGGTTCCTAGTACCCATTGCGACAAATTTTGACCCAGCTCATCTTATTCAAATTTTTTATATAAACATCATCCATTTTGATGTGACTTAGTTTATTATTAGAGATACTTTAATAATAATTTATTTATTTTCCTAAATTGTATAAATAATTTGAATAAGGCAAGCGGTCCAAGCCTAATCATTTTAAGAGTCAATATGGTGAATTATTTTTGAGGCGGAGGAGTCTTATGCAGTATTTTTTCGTTATGCGAAATATAGGCGAGCCGATTCGGCTGATTTAATAGTATTCTGAGAGAGAATAAGCTGAAATAAAGCCCAGAAAAAAAAAGGAATAGCGTAAGTAGTAGAAGCGTCCTTGCGTGTTGTCTGCGTCTTCGGTCGGTGCCTCGCCCGTTCGAGCACCGTCTTGAGGTCTGAATAGCGCTGGCTGGGGAGCCGCTGCACTGCAAGTTAGACCGGAGAACGACAATGGCGGGCGTGGGCCCTATCCTCTGCGAGCCATACACAAAAGATTATGCAAGGCGGGACATGGGCCCTATCCTCTGGCGAGTGTGTAGGATTCACGCCGAGATATTATGCAAGGATTTAGCATGTAAGGCCCTATACTCTACCGTCACGTAGTTAAGGCGTGTGGTGGAAAAGGCTCTCATGCTCTCTGATAACCGCGAGTCTGCCAATGGCGAAGTATTTTGATGATGATTTTTATATTCGGCTTGTTTGACCAAACATCCTTACTTTTATTGGGACTTCGGCGGCGGCCGCCCGGTGATTCATTATTATACGGGGGGTTGCATGTGGCGGCGTGTCGGTTTTCCCGTCTTGCGGATTGCGGAAGGCAAGGCGGCTACTCGGACTCGAGAAGGCAAGGAGAGCGGCGAGGGAGATGAAGGGCAAGAGGCAACACCGTAGGCGGCGATGGCGGTAATCTGCGATGACGGCGTGCTTCACTGCGGTTGCGGAGAATGCTTGCTCGGGCATCCAGATCCTCGGCTATTTGCATCAGCGGGGAGGAAAAAACTTCCAGATAGCGTGTGCGTCTTGGGCTCGTCGCGTAAAGTTCGGCGGTACAGGTGCTCGGAGCGATCCAACTCGTGTCGCTCAAAGTCGGTTAAGTCGAGCTGTATTTGGCGATACACCAAAAGATTTCCACTGGGAGCTACGGCGGGGCGCCGCCGGGCCAATCATCCGGAGGCCATATGCTATGGCCGGGATGGTGAGGATAATGACGGCCCCGTGGGATCCCAAGGGGCGGGCTCCCTCGAAAAGCGCTAATCTTTGCCGGACTTGGTAGCGGCTTACTTCTTGGCGTCTTTGGCGTACCTGCGTCGAACCGCGGACCAAGACGCGGTTTGCTCCATGGAATCAGCGGCCGGCCGAGCGGCGGCGGTAGGCGAACCATATCTGCTTGGGAGGCGTTATTGGGCGGGGAGGACCTCGCGCCGATCGGTATGTTGCAACCCACAACCGTTGATCCCAGATGCGGACGTAGCGTCGTCGTCGATCCCCATGTCGTGCATGGCGGGAAGGATGCAAGCGGCGTGCACCACGCTACCGGGCGGAGGAACGTCATCTGTCTTTGCGGCGCTTCGATGCGCATCGATCTTGAGTTAAATGTCACGGTTCGATCATTTGGAATTGGATGTCATGGCGATGCCGCTGCCCGGCCGGATGTGTCCATCCCCAAAACTAGCTATATTTATTTAGTTTTTATTTGTGTCAGAGATGAGTTAGAATATCACTACTCCCTCCGTCTCATGGGGTTTGTCATTTTTAACTTTTGAACTTCATGTTTGACCATCCGTCTCATGGAGTTTGTCCCTTTTACCATTCTCTTTTTTTTTTACTTTAATCTATACTACCAACTATCATCGATTAAGGGCCAACTATAATTTTATCGAAATATATCCATATGAGGTGTTGTTTTGCGGGATTTATTAAAAGGAATTCAATGGTGTAATCATAATTTAATTTGATTTTTTTGGTTTGTGAGTTATATAACATTTTTTTAGTTAGTTCAAGCGATGGGGCTGCCACTTTGCATATCATGGTGAGGGCTGGCGAGTGTATGGGGATTAAGTATATGATCATACTAGACTATCTAGGGTAGGTGGATCATCGTAGAATATGTGGATATACTTTGTTTATATACAGGCCCGATAGTGATATATTTGTATATATGAAAAATATGGGTTCCTTCAAAAATTTTCGCGTAG
Source organism: Hyparrhenia diplandra (assembly GCA_015847255.1). NCBI lineage: Eukaryota > Viridiplantae > Streptophyta > Magnoliopsida > Poales > Poaceae > Hyparrhenia > Hyparrhenia diplandra. The sequence goes on along the minus strand of JADLZK010009597.1, from coordinate 4,647 downwards.
TAAAATCTAGGCTGCGTTAATATGAGTATCGAACATACTCAAAGCGATAAACAAAAAAAAACAACACAGGGGGCGGCGTCCCACCGTATCTCATCAAAGCGATAAACAAGTATAAACACATATTACTAGCGTGGTTTATTGAGCGAGGGAGTAACTACTCTTGAGATGCGAAGCGATAAGCCTTGATTCGAATAGGTCTACCCTTTGAAACCATACATATGACCAATGAAACCAAAATAAAAAAAAAGTAATAGTCACATAAATGGTGACAAAAAATAACCATCAAATGAGTACGATTACTGCGCTAAAGACATGCATATGACTATCATTCATCTCTTGCATGCGGATGAACACTTATGATAAGAAATCAAAAGCGCATCAACATTGAAGCATATAGGCAAACATAATATTTACAATATTCTATAAAGGTAGATTAGGACATTATATATATAAAATATATATATATATATATATATATATATAAAGAAAGAGGCGAACACCAACATATACTATACCCAAACAGCAGGGGCGGCCTGATTCATATTCACACAATCTAAATAAGATCCTCTAACTTGGTTAGAGTTTGAGTTACTTTCTAACTCTAACTCTAACCCTCAAGTAACTCTAACCCATAGGCGGTTTGGATGGTAGGGTTAGAAGCGGGGTTAAAAGCACTTTTCAATCACTTTTCCAAGTTAGTGTGCCTTTGGGTTGGTGGGCTCTACCAAAGTAACCCAAATATCACCCCTTGAGGGGGTTACTTATTTTGGTGGGTTAGAGCCAAAATAACTAATCTAACCCATGTGTTTGGATGCTTTTTGGGTTATTTGGGCAAAAAAATAGCAATCTAACTCTGGCATCAAAGCGGGGGCCATAATACATTCTCCTCCTTGATGCTTCTTACGAGGGCCGGGAAGAGTTGTCCTCGTTGGACTCCCTGGCCCGGGCGCTTACCATTATTGTCCGCCGTGGTAGATCTTGAAGGAGTGGAGCGTTTTGTGTCCTTTAAGCGGTAACCAACACTCCAAGTGCGGTGAAATATAAAATAGGTGCCACTGGGTCCATCATATGCGTGTGTCTAACCCGTCCGCCTTTGTCTTCACTACTAGTTCACTCCTCTCCCTCTGCTTTCCACTCCTCGTTATTATCCCCACACAATTGCTAGCCACTCCTCTCCTCGCCCTGCGCCTCGCCCTGCGCCCTTGCCGCGCCCCCTCCCCAGATGAAGAGAAGAAGTGGCGATGGCGGCGGATCTTGCGTGACGGCGTGCTTCTTGTTGCACTGTGGGAGGACTACACTCGGCGGGGAGATCCTCCAGCGTGCCTCCCGTGAAGGAACAAGTTGCCCGATGCAATGTACATGGAGCTTAAGATGGCGTCTGCGGCAAGTTCGGCGATACACTCGACACCAAGGAGGCGTCCGGCTCCGTGTCGCTCCGCCCGGTCGATCTGCTTGCAGCGCGCCTGCGAAACAAAGAGTTCCCACGGGAGCTGCGGCGAGTGCGCTTCCTCAAGGCAGAAACATCAGGAGGCCATATACTCTGAGGGGATGGTGAAGATGGCGCTGGCGTGGGGATCCCAAGGAGCCGGAGCTCCTCGAGCGGCGATCTTTGAGGGACTCCGGCGCGGCTTACTTCTATGGCGATCTTTGTTATGCGGTCGAACCCCGCGGACCAAGAAAGCGGCCCATTTGCTCCATGGAATCGGCGTGACCCGCAGCGGCGGCGGTGGGCGAACCATCTCTGCCGAAAAGCCGGTATTTTGGCGAAGGCGGACCTCCTCAGCGGTTGTGTGCCTCAACCCAACCTTGATTCGTGTCCTACACAGCCGGTGATTGTAGAGGCTGCGCGTCGATGACAAACATGTCGTAATATGGGCCGGAAGAATGCATGACCCACGAGGGGCCAGGAGTGGCGTCGTCGTCTTTGCTCACTTCGGTGCCACCTCCGATTTTGAGTTCATACTCTTGGCGTTCAAATTGACGACTTAGCGGCATCGCCTTCATTAGGATGTGCAAGATGTCCCTAAACTAGCTTTATTTGGTTTTCGTTGCCATATTGTTGTGTAAACTTCGGTTACCTTTAATTTGCAACATGTGTTTGTTTCCCTGTGTTGAGCTGTAATATAATTATTAGAAATTTAGATGAGAGCTCGCTTCGGGAGTTAGCGATGAAGATGCTTTCGCCCGGCGACCATGGCGGCCTGGCGGAGTTCTTGCAAAAGACAATGTCATCTCTAATGGGAACTATTAAAGTTTTGGTTGTGTGCATGCCATCTCGACATTAATGATGTTGTTAGTCTTACGAAATGTTTCCCTTGCCCTCAAAAAGCTCTATGTGAAGGTAACTAACATTTGGATCAAAAATTTATATGTACCTTACATTCCACATTTAGTTTCACTAGCTTATATTGCTTGAAGAGATTTTTAACAGCGGCTCAAATGTAGGTGATATTTGTTGATATTTATGAATTGAATTTGTTTATGTGTAATCGAATTATGCGAATGAAAGTTTATTTAGTCAAATTGTGCAATGTCGTTGTCACTACGTTTTTGCGGTGTTTAGCTCAGACATTTTTGTTTTGTTTCATTTGCGGTATCTTTGAAGGCGGGTCAAAAGGGTGAAGCATCACGAAAAATTTCGGGCGAAATTTCCGTAATTTAGGAAATATAAATTCTGCTTCAAGGATCGGTATATTGCTCCCTACACCTAAAAATTTTGAATTTTTGACGCGTAGAGCGTAAAATTTGGGCCCAAATATTTGTAGAAACCCGCCAACATTGTTGCCACCAAATAAAAGCCCCGGCTAACCCTAGAAGCTCACTCATTCCTCCCAACCAGCAGCCACCTTCTATAAAAAGAGAAACGGAAACTGCAGCCGCCGCGCCTTTCAAGCGCGCGACGGGGCAGCGAGCGGCTCGGCGGCCCTGCCCAGCGCGCATCGCGGCGCCTACACCGCTACGGCCCGCTTCGTCGCGGTGGCGCGAGTACCCGATCCCGTTTCGGCCAGCTGCCCCGGCGGCTTCGTCCCGCCGACTCTCGCGTCCGCGCTCGGCGACGCCGCGGCAGCCGGCGGCCCAGTCCCCCTTCGGCCGCCAGGCCCGTCCAGCACTCGGCACGCGAGCGCCGAGGTGAGTACCCTCTGTTGCTTTTCGCGGCGAGGAAGCCCCCATCATCAGCTCCAAGCTGCGGGAGGCGTCGTTGGTTGCCCAACGCCGGCAGCGGCTCCTTCCACACTGCGGCATCCAACCATCTGAAGGTTTGCATCCTCAATCTCGGATATTGTGTAGAAGTGGTAGGGATCCTCAAATTCAGATGTGTGTGTGTTATATTGATGCTCTTGTGTAAGAATGTTGATTGAGTCATAGGGATCTTCAAATTCCAGATGTCTTGCATGCTATCGATCCTTTTAATGGCTAACATACATATGCATGCTATTGTGTAAGCATATTGATTGATGATGCAAAGAGCTGCTTTGCATATATCTGATGCAACACTTCTAGCTTGCATCACGGTGATGACATCTCATTAGTTTGATTTAGGGAAAATTAAAAATGGTTGGCGATTCTTTGGCTAGCTGTTTAGCTATATGTGGATGTTAGCCTGCTTTGGAGCTTTGTTTGCTAGTAGTAAGAGACTTTGAAGCTCAAAAAGAGCTATAGTTTGTTTTGCATCACATAGAAAAGGCGCTTTACGCTACATAATCCACATGTAACTTATTGCCTAGGCACTTCTCCTTGGGGTTTTTAATGCACGGTACTTTTATTGCTATATGAATGAATATGAATTTCAAACAATTAGTGGCCCTATGCTAATTCATTCTGGCCGGAATAATTTGGTCCGCTCCACTTGAAAAACTTTGAGAGTGACCACAATAATTTGGTGCCCTATGCTAATTCATGACTTTTTAATTTGTTACTAGTACAATGGGCGGTGATGGAGCTCGTGCTTGGCTAGTGCTAAAGGCAAGTGTGGCTTGAGCGTGGCATTGTGGTTGACCTGGTTGATGACACGGTAGTAGAGGTGACAACTAGCGGCCATAAGAGCAAGACAGCGACAAATGTCTGACCAACCTCCTTCCCTCTTAGTCCAAGATCGAAAGGATGAAGAAAGTCCACTGTTAAGAACTTGTACTAGTGAAGAGGTGAGGTGCGTTTCTTCCACTTCTAGCATGCAATTGACTAACTATGGTATTTGAAATGTCGACTTGGCCTTTTTTAGTGTATGAATTCTAACATATTGTTTGCTAAAATCGCGGTGATTTGACATGAATGTACCATGCGATATGGACTCATTTTGCCATGTGCAACTTGTTGTATTTTGGATTGTGCAGCGATATTATGTAATATTTGGCACTCTTTACGTGGAATTTGTAATATCTAGGGGCCTTACTATCCAGTTTTTATGCATGTTTGGAACCGTGGACCTCTCGTTGATCCTGCTATGTTGTGGACTAGTGATGATGTTTTAGACTATCTTTTTTGTAATATTTGGACTAATATTTGGGACTTGAATTATGTTGTGGACTAGTGCACCTATATTATTTGAAAATTTTGTGTCTTTGAAGGTGCTATTCTTGCTTTCGATCACATTGAGTTGGTACTTTTTGCAATTACATTTTGTTTTATCTAAAATGGTATAGAATAGAT
>JADLZK010009596.1:0-171607 GCA_015847255.1 Hyparrhenia diplandra | reverse complement strand
GTTGGAAACCTTTCCACTTTTTCCATGCTCTCTTAAGTCCGTGGAATGGCCGCCAAACTGTAGCCCGGCTATCACAGGCTGCGCTCGAGGAATGGGAGATAAAGGCCTACGGAAGTGAGATGTGAACTTCTTGGAAGCGCACACGCCATTGGGCTCATATGGGCGGTTATTAGATGGGCCTTACTAGTCACGTAGGAGAAAACAAGAACCCAATCCCCCTCGCCCCACCCACACAAAGCCGCCCCTGTAAGCCCCTACTGACCTAGTACTCCCTCTCTCAAAATCAAACCGATGAGGAGATGACTTGTCGTCGAAGTCACGCGCACCGCCGGGCGGAACCAATCTCAGCGCATCGGGAGAACCAACCCCTCCCGGAAGGGCCGATCCCTGATCATCCAACACACCGCACCTCGTTTCTCGCGTCACTCACCCATGCAAACCCTCACTCCGTCGCCCCGTCAGCCACAAAAGTGGATCTACCCTTTTTTTCTTCAAAATACTTTGATTGGATCTAGGCATCATAGAATCATTGATCTCAGAGCTACTTCTAGATCCATAAAATTCTCCACTCTAGTGTTGAGACTAGGGAACGTATTTACTGACTATAGTAAAGTTCAAAAGCCCGTTATATTTGTGCCGCAAAATAAAGGGATTGCTGCACATTTCACTCTTTCAATTTGGCAGAAGTATCTTCCCAAGCGACCTTGGGTAGCTTATCAAATACAAAGGGCTGACCCGAAATTTAAAGTTGGTATTCCTAAAATCTAGATATAAACATTTTATGGTTGAAACTACTTTGTTTGAAAAGAGGATAGAGGAGAGTGTATTAGTGGCTATGCTTTTTAAGTGAAAAGGGAGATAGCTCTTTGCTTTCATACCCTTAGCACTATATATAGGCAAGTAGAAGGATATTTTACAAGCATTCCCAACAATATCCACTTTCGGCTACTAGATTTTCACCGATACTACATGACCTAGTATATGTTTATAACTCAAAACTTTATTTTAAGGATTGCCCTTCACAAACCAACACATGCATGTGCCATTATAGACTCTATTCTAAAACCCTATGAAAAATGTAATGGAAAATCACGTGACTCTATCGTATACAAATGTTGACTCTAGAGGCTTCTAGCGATAAATAGTTTGATATTCTTCTCTAGATGACTTTTATCTTTGAACTTCAACGCCTTTTACCATTTCTATGACACAGTTCATCGTCTTTGCTCGATGTGCGTGTCTTCACCTCTAGGATCTCCCTTGATGCAAAGGCCTTTGTCTTCATGGCCTTTGCCATCGACATATCTTCTCGCCGCATTTATCTTCATCTTTGAGGCCTTCGCCTTAGTGTCTTCTTGGCGTGTAGGCCTATAAGTGCAATTAAACCCTAATGGTTGATTTTGATGATAATGACCACATATTAGTGAACTAATGAGATTTGTCAAGATGACAAGCAAGTTAATAAAGATGGAGGCTAATGTATACAAGCATAGATCATATTATAACAACAACTATGGAGTTAGACTCAAAAGGATCTTTATTGATTATCATTTGTTAAAATTGAGTTTAGAAAAGTTGTCTGCTTAGATGTGCAAATCAATGCTCACAACTCTAAATACATACAACTATAAACCCGGCTTTGCTAGCTAAGCCTAATTCCTATCTTTTCCTATGCCGGGTTGATTAGCGACCTTAGCGCCATGCAACTCGTGGTACTACCATGACTTACCAACCTCCCCGTGGGTCACCATTGACTATAACTCACCACCAACTTGCATTACAAGCCTCCCCTCCATTAAAGGCTCTCAAGCTCCACATTCAATTTCTAGGATTCCCTTAAGTTCTTTTGTGATATTAAACCTAAAACAATATTAGAGAGCTTGTCCACATGCACTTTACTCTAAAGAGAACTTGGACCGCACCCTAGCCGGTGAATTTGTTTGTTACTATTCATTTGCTTTTCATTGAGTTCCTTTATTGTGAGATAGTGAAGATCTCTAGTTTGGTTTTTTGGCTAATTATTGACATCCTTAGGACTAATCTCTTTTGCTAAGTAGCCGATTAGATTGGAGATTGGTCAAGTTTACGGTGGAGCAATGGTGGTCATGGTGGATGGATTGGTGATCCAAAAGATGATCAAGTGCTTTCGCGTGCATGGATTCGAGAGGATCAAAATGGGCTCAAAAGGCTGAAGGTATACCATAGGGCCATTTTGATTTCACCTCAAGACACCATAGAGGGTGTGGGAGTGATTTAGGATCGATAGAAGTACAGGAACTATAAAGGGGAAAACCTCGAACATCCAATCCTCATGTGCCTCAGGGTTCAACAATCAACTGCGTATGCATTCTAACCCTAGAGCTAACCCAACCTTCCAAATTGATTGTGGAAAATGCTAACACGAGCACATGGTGGATGTACATGTGGAGGTGTTGGCACTTTTAATGAAGGCGTTGATGGTTGTAGGGTTGAGTTGGGTTTTGGTTTAAACGCAAGCTGGTAGGGATTCGCCTTTTGAAAATGAAACGCTTATTTTCTATTACAGCCGATGCATCGCGGGTGGTGAAAATTTGTTTGAAGAAAGGCTTAACCGCCCATTGGTGGTCGGAATGCCTCAAAATTTCACCATCAAGCCATGGAGATAGGGATTTGTTTGAATGCAACATGGTTGAAGAGAATCCATTTAAAAACATCAAAAAATTTTAATTCTACTTAGATAGGAATCGTTGAGGTGGGCGCTTTGCATCGGTGGTGAGCAAACCCGCAGGCTCATGGCGTCGCGCGATCTTGGATATGCACAAATTGGTTGTCATGTTCGTGTCGTGGTCTAGGCACGTTGTGGATGGTTGACCCACTCACTCCATAGCGAGACCGGCGGCACGATCGAGGATGGCATCTTTTGCCGACATTCGCCTTAAGCCTTTGCATACACGCTTTCGTTGAATAGAAATGACCTTACTTGGATGTTAGGTACCTCGAGTTAGCCATCGTCGAAGACCTTCTCCAATCAACCTTCACGAGACCCGGCTACATGATACCTTCGCTAAGGGACCCTTCATCGCAGAGACTCTAGCCAAGGGACCTCGCATGGAGCCTTCAATGGGGGTTTTGTGTGGAGCCTTCACCGCCTCTCACGGAAGTGGCCCTTGGTGGGTGTGAGTTTGAGAAGCCCTTGTACATGTCATCAAGTTTGATTAGCTTGACATGACACATGGTGGGCCGATTACTTTCATAAACTCCCTTTGATACGATGCTCTCGTTAGCTTTCGTTAAATCTTAAGGTCATGAGATCGGCGGATGGAGGAACACAATAAATAACCTTGGCAAATCATTAGTGAATTTTTAGATGCAATATGAGAGAGCAATAATATTGAGGAGTTGGAATTGAACAATGAGCAATTATGTTCCCAATTTTTTTCTATGTGTGTGTTTGAGTGAAATTTAAAAATCTTTTGATGAAATATAAAAAATAATACTTTAAACATAATATAATTTGTATATATATATATATATCTATCTATTTATTAGACGGTATGATAGATGTTGATAAGCCACCCTTTAAACCGACTACTCCATATTGCCATTTAAATGGGTGCGAGAGAACTAAAGTGATGCAAGTGTGGAAGTAGAAAAAAAAAAACAAGAAGAAAAACTAAGAACGCATGAGCCTAGAGACCAAAGCCGTGTAAGTTATAGGTAAAATTTGCGGGGACACTAAAAAAGGTGGCTTTTGCCCTTTGACACTAAAAAATTATGGCTTTGCCAGCAACACATTACAAAAACATGGTCATTTGTCACTGGACATTATAGCTCATATAATATGATTTCTACCAAACAGGTAAGTAAACATGATATCTGACGTAAATACCCCTGCCCCTTCAATTCAAGGTTGAAGCAACATAACATGTCATATGTCATCACCATAACATGCACATTTAAGAAACATTTTAGCGGATCCACGAACATGATAAAGTTTCAAAGAAAGTAGTAGTGTCCAGCCCACAAAATACACACATTCTCTAGCAACATTCAAGCCCCTACTTTGGACCAAGTACAACAACAAAATATAGGATGAATAACATGTTTCATCAAACTAATACAAAGAAAGCCTATGCTTTTTTAGACCTTAACAACTGCGGCTTTTGCCTTTCCCTTTTTCAACACAAAATGGAGAGATTTGGATGTCAACGCTCTATGGCATCTTCAAAGTTCCAAAGACCTCTTCACACTATCGATGAGTATAGATTATAGAAACATGTTAAATATATAGAAGCAGCAATAGGAACATAAAAATTGAGCAAGAGTTATACCCTCTTGTCATAGAACTTCGAAAGTAGAAAACCAAGGTGATGATTCTAGTTGGTGTAGATGATTCTAGTTCAACAACCTTGTCATACTACATGCAAATGCAATCATATGATAGTGTATTATTACATATTTGACAAGGGGACAAATATCTCAAATGCTCAAATCAGAATGGTACCTTCTTGTCATAGGGCTTGGTGTTTGAGAAAAAAGTGATGGGTCTTGTGGGTGTAGCATTGTAAGTTGTTTAAATTTATGATATGTGTAAGTTAGGTGAAAAACTAAAAATCATAAATAAGTTCAAAAATCTTACAATGGGTCAACACATGATGGTAGTTCTGTGGTGGCTCAGCCAAATTGGATGGCAATTTTGCGACACTTTTTCTTTGCCTCTCTTTCTCTTTTGGCTTTGGAGCGCCAGGTGGTGGTTACATCGAATCCATAGACATATTCATTGCATGTTTTTCTCCATGTGTCCAAGTTGTTTGCATCTTTTGCATCCCTCGTGGTTCTGTCAGGATCCACCTGCGGTGATTTAAACCTCCTCTTCCGTGGTCTCCTACCGCCGTTTTTTGATCTGGAGGCCACAACTTAAATCCAAGGTTCAATTTGAGGCCATCTTGTTTCCTATCCGGCCATTGATTTACATTTTGGTATGCCTTCTTAAACTTTTCAACAGAGTAGTATTCATGAACATAGCCTTCACCTTCAAGAAGTCATCCTCCAAATTAACCTCATCATCCTCTACATCATTGCCATCTAATTCAAAGATCCAATGAATCAAAAAGCAACGATTTATGCTGTCCTTGTCATCTAGACCAACATACTCTACATCATCATCGACCCAAGGATTGTTATGGACCAGAGGCTCTACTACGAATGATGCAATTTCAAGAGTAGGGTCAGACAATTAACCGGGTTGGCGGAGCATGGGTGCTACCATGTAACACAAGAGGGCATGTTCTCATTTGTAAGCCCAATATCAAGCTCCAAACAAAAATCATCCTTTTTCATAACCCGCGCACTTGAACCGAGAGCCATCTTATCTCCCAATACATGTCAATTGCATGCAACCGCTTGTCATCGTAATCAATTTCTTCATAGCTACGAACGATTTATCCCAATAGGGTGACACGCGAACTTGTGTTTAGATTCTATCTTAATTTGTAACCCATGTCAAGTAGCAAATCATTCGAATTTGTAGTATCCCTATCTAAAAATCTTAGCAATATTAAAAGCATCACAATACTCGCTTGCCATCTTACAATCCAATTTAACAAAAAGCACCAACATCGCAGAGAAAACCTCAAGGGCCAATTGGGATCCATCCTACGAGAAAATATGGACAAAACAAAATCTAAATCAATAGCCCATCACGATTTTCTTCAAAAAATCGGGGCTCAAGATACCAAACTAAACAAACCTAGAAGAAATTAGCGTAAATCATTTACCCGTCGAGGGGACCCATGAAAGATCGGGCCAAGGTTTTTCGCAGAAAAAATCTCCTCTAAGAACCGGTTTGGTTTGGAAATTGATGGCGACACTTGTGGTACTAATCCTTTGCTCTAAGTGTGGCTTATGAGATATGATTAGATGGATGACACAAGGAGCATGATGATCATGAACATGAACAATGTCGGTGGACTTGATGGATCGTCAAGCTCGGTGATCGGCTTGAGAGGAACCCAGGAGATCAAGGCAAAGGTATACTTGATAGAGTTTTTCCTTTTGGTGATCAAGACACGATAGAGCGTGTGATCACATTATAGGATAGATAGCCGACTATCAAGAGGGGATGCGCGACAATCCTTTGCATGAAGTGCTTCTAGGTCCAATTGACTTGCATATTGCATTTAGGACATGAGAGCACTAACTTCGTTCTTGCCTAACATCTCGGCGTGCTAACATTGGTGATAATGTGGTCATCTTGGATGTGTTGGCAACCCATGGCAAGAGCGAAGCAAGTTTGAAGCAAAGAGCAAAGAAAAGATGAAGAACATCTTTGTTTCGGGGTGGCCGACGCACGCCGCGGCCCGGGCCGCACCAGCCGGAGAGCGTCCGGTCGGTCGTCTCGGCGAGAGAGCCCACGCGGCGTGTTTTTGCCGGGCGCCGCGGACGGGACCCTAGACCGGATGCTTCCGGTGTCGGCCGGAACCGGTGACCGGGCCTTACGGACAAAGGGTGCCCGGTGTGGGCCCATGCCTTGTCTAGCGGCCGGAAGCACCGACCGGACCACCGGCCCGACCCGCCCCGGTGGTTCCGGTCGGTCGCGTCCGGTCGGTCTTGTGAGCAAATTTTTGGAGCAACGGCTCCATTTCGAGAGGAGCCATATATATACTTGGTTGGCTGGTTCCTTGCTCTCCCACTTGCACATTTGAAGCTTTCAACTTGCTAGTGAGCATTTGATACTCCTCTCCACTCATCTCTTCACCACTAACTCGGATTCTTGGTGAGATTGAGAGTGATAGAAGTGCATTGCTTGCATCGGTTGCATCTAGAGGCACTTCATCCTTGGAGAAGCCGCGGGATTCTTGTTTTCTTGGGAATTTGCTTGGTTCCCTAGCGGCTTGGAGCAAGAGGCGGTGTTGAGCTCAAGTGGAGCTTGTTTGAGGCCACACCGGTGGTGATTGTGAGGGGTCGTTCCCTACCCCGCGGGAGATCGCGAAAGGAGCACTAGTGGATTGCTCGTGGTTTGTTGGCCCTCTCTTGTGATCGTTGCTTGAGCTCCCATAGGGGATTTGGCACCGCCATTAAGCTTGGCAACGTCAAGTGAGTGTGTCGCCAACGGGGACTTAGCGTCTTAGGCAAGCACGTGAACCTCGGTGAAAAACATCATCGTGTCATTGTTCTTGCTCGTTGGAGATTTCTTGTACACGGTAATTGGCCACAACCTCTACACGACAACGGTGGTATTGTATCCTAAGCACTCTCTTGCATTACTTTAGTAGTATAACTTGTTAGGGTGCTTAGCTTGTTAGTTGAGTAGCTTGCTTAGCTAGATTAGTCTTGTTAGCTTCTAGTTGGTAAACTAGTTAGACTTGCTTGTTCACCTAGGAGTAAAGCTAGCAACTTAGTCTTGTGTGAATTAGAGACAATAGAATTGACTTGTGGCTTGCATAGCTAGTTGAAGCATTGCACATTTGCTACGCCATCTTATTGTCTAACCGATTGCTTAGTGTTGTTGAAGGAAATTTTAATAGGCTATTCACCCCCTCTAGTCATTAGGACCTTTCGGCGTGGGCTAGAGCGAAAGCGAGAGGAAGGCCCTCTTTTGCAGAAAAAAGACTAATGAGGTGCATGAAGAACTACATAAATGGGATAAGGAGATCCTAAAAGAAGCCGGAAAGGAGAATTTACGATCCGAAGAGGGAGTTAGGGAGACTAAGGAGGGGACCGATAATCGATGCAAACAATGCATCTCGAAAGGAAATCATGGTCCTATTTGGAATTGATGCTCGAGCAGGAGGAGATGCACCGGCTGCAAAGATCAAGAGTTAATTGGCTTAAGAAGGGTGATAGAAACACGAATTTCTTTCATAACTTCACTACCAAAAAGAAAGAAAAAAGAACACGATTAAAGGTCTCATGGATCTTGATGGTATTTTTTTTTTTTTAGGTCGAGAGGATGGGGAGAATATGTGTAGTATTGTCGAGACTATTTTCAGAAATTTATTCACGTCTGAGGTGATTGATATAGATCATAATATTTTGGGGGATGTAAGGAGAACAGGTTACTCATGACATGAATGAGCTACTAATAGCACTTGTTCTCGGTGAGGAAGTGAAGAAGGCTCTATTTCAAATTGGTGATCCGAAGGCTCCGGGGCGAGATGGGTTGCATGCTATATTCTATAAGAAGTTTTGGGAGATGCTAGGGGATGACCTTGGTGAAGGAAGTTACGAAGCGAAGAACCGTGGCAAAAATTCTGAAGGCTGGAATGACACGGCTATTGTCTTAATTCTAAGGTAAACAACCCAAACATGGTATCTCGATTCAGGCCTATCGCTTTGTGCAACGTGGTTTATAAAGTTATCTCCAAGATGATTGCAAATAGACATAGGCCTATGTTGCAAGAAGTAATTAGCGATAATCAAAGTGCTTTTGTTCTGGGAAGACATAACGGATAATATCCTCTTGGCTTACGAAAGTATTCATACGATAAAAAAAAAGAAGGGGAAGAAGGGTTTATGTGCTGTAAAATTGGATATGCACAAGGCATATGATAGAGTAGAGTGGAGTTTCTTGGAGAAAATAATGTTAAAAATGGGATTTGCGCAGTGCTTTGGGTGGATCTCATTATGGCTTGTGTCAAGTCGGTGAAATACTCGGTTAGACTTAATGGGTTGGAAATCCAACAAATTGTACCAACTAGGGTGCAACGCCAAAGGCGACCCACCCGTCGCCATACTTGTTCTTCGGGTGGTCGAAGGCCTATCCGACTTCTTCGAGAGGTGCAGAACAACGCCGGGCAAATACTGAGGGGAGTTAAGGTGTGCGTAAACGCACCGCAGTAATTTCCCATCTATTATTTGTCGACGATTCCCCGATTTTGATGGAAGCTAGTAAGGAGCAAGCGGTTCATCTAAAGCAACCTGGCTTTGGATTGGTATTGTGCTAACTCGGGGCGAAAAGTAAGTGATGAAAAATGTAGTATCTTTTTAGCCAAAATACGGGTGGTGGATGTGAAGGTGGAAGTTTGTGAAGCTTTGAATATTGTTACTTGAATCATTGAATGATAAATACCTCGGTCTCGCCGGCCATGGTAGGTATAGACCGAAGTATTTGTTTCCAAAGACCGATAGACGGTAAGGTCAAAAACTAAAGGATGGAAGGAGAAGCTACTAAGCTTTGGGGGTAAGGAGATCCTGATTAAGTCCATTGCTCAAGTCGTTCCGGTGTTTGTGATGATGGTGTTCAAAATCCCAAAAAACATATGCAAAGGGATGACAGATGCCATATCTCAATTCTGGTGGGGTGATGACGATGACCACAAAAGGATTCATTGGAAAGCTTGGTGGAAGTTATGCATATCGAAGGATAGGGGAGGCATGGGATTCGTAGATCTAGAAACTTTTAATAGAGCTCGTTAGCAAAGCAAGTGTGGAGACTATTGCTTGAACCCGAATCCTTATGTGCAAGAGTTTTGCGAGCAAGATACTATCCTGATGGAAATTTGTTGAATGCAAGGATGAAAAGTGGAAGCTCATACACTTGGCAAAGTGTCTTGTCAGGATTAGAATGTTTTAAAAAAGGCTATATTTGGCGAGTTGGAGATGGGTCACAGATTAATGTATGGGAAGACAGATGGATCCCAGCTAGCCATAATCGAAGGTGATTACCCCAAAGGGACATAATCTGATTTCTAAAGTGGAGGAGTTGATAAATCCAAACCATGGAACCTGGGATGAAGATCTAATCAATGATATATTTTGGTCGAGTGGATGCAACAAGAATCCTACAAATCCCTCTGGTCCATGGCGAGAGGATCTGGGCTTGCTTGGCACCACAACCGAAATGGCTATTTCTCGGTGAGATCAGCTTATCATATTCAGTGGCTACATAAGTTTGGTGATAATAATTCATATCAGCAAGCTGGGGGAACAGGAGATGAAAGAGTATGGTCAAAATTGTGGCAGTTAAATATTCCGGCAAAGATAAAGATTTTTGGTTGGAGAGTACTGCATGGGCTCCTGCCATGTCGAGGGATCTTGGCGAATAAACATATAGGAGACATTAGTAGCTGTCCAATTTGTAACAAAGATTGTGAGGATATAAAACATCTTCTGTTTTCCTGTGACAGAGCAAAGGAGATTTGGAGAATGCTCAGAGTCTCGGAGGACATTGAGAGGGTTAAAAGGACCAATAGATCAGGTTCTGTGCTAATGGCTGATATAATAATGTTACAGAAGCAGGTTACTCAGCTGAATCGAGTTGGGATCGCTGAATTGGTATTGACAGGAGGGTGGTATCTATGGTGGGAACGACAAAAAGCAGTGCATGGAGAGTCTGTTCAAAATCCGACAAGATCGGCATTGTCTATTGCAGCATTGGCCAACAATTATCAAATGGCAGAGAAAAAGATGACCAAGCCAAAAGCAGGATGGAAGAAACCTGATGAGGGGGTGCTGCTCTTGAATGTGGATGCAGGCTATAGAGAGGAGCGGCACACAGGAAGTACTGGGGCTGTAATCAGAGACCATTGTGGCTCGTTCATCGCTGCAGAAGCTAAATTCTATGACAACATGCTGGATGCTCCAACAGCTGAAGCTGTAGCCCGAGGGAAGGAATGAAATTGGCGAATAAAATAGGATGCAGTCGGCTGCTGATTCACTCAGACTGCTTACAAATTGTGGATATGTTGAAACAAGGTGAATGGACTGCAACTGTTGCTGCACCAATCTTTGAAGAATGTCTTCAACTATGGCAAGAGTTTGGTTCAGTTTCTATTGAGCACTGCCCAAGGGAAGATAACAAAGTTGCGGATGCATTAGCTAGTTTAGCTTTAAATTCAAAGTTATCATGTTATTGGGACGATGAGCCCCCGGATGTATTTTTCAAGCTTTGGTAGATGATGTAACAATTTTTACTGATCAATAAAATTCACCAAAGGCTTTTCAAAAAAAAATTGAAGTTTCTTATTAAAGTTTTTCAGTAGGGATACCTCACACCTCCTGTTTGCCTAAAAAATAATTAAATGTTTGCTTAATTATTTTTCACCTGGGCTCAGCCCATCCAAAGACCCAAGCCGAACGCCGAACTCCCTTCCTTCAGATTCCGTTCGTCTCGTGGGAGCTGTGCCATCGAGGTGGGTTTTGGGATTCTTCTGTCTCAAATGACCGACTTTCAGTGAAACCCACTTACCTCAGAGAATTGTTTTAATATAGTCTAGAATTCAAATAAATCCACAATTTTTTTGTTATCCTTAATAAATATATAAAAATGTGCAAAATTATCAAACTATAACTGATTTTCGTTTTATCTTTATTCCACCACTGGCTGCGCGTCAAGTTTGGTATGACATCAATGAACCAGGAAAAAAAAAACGTAGTGTTTTCTCAACAAATATTTAACTTGGCTGGCTCCATAAATAAAAAATAAAAAGAATAGGTAGTGAGCTTCCCTGCGTTCAAAAAAAAAAAAAAAAAAACTTGGCTGGCTCCATATTTCTAGACCTTGGGTCTCATTGACCAAGGGTAAATCAGTTGCAGAATAAAAGAGGGCACTTAGGATGTTGAAAACAGTAGATGTTCGTTTGAGAACATAGTACAGAACAGAGCAATCATATAACACAAGTGACTACCATCGTCTGGAAAATACAGAGGTAGTTTTATCATAAAGAACTATTGAAGAAATTGGATAGAAATAGTCTCAATCTAACTATTTGAGTATGGCTTCTGCAGATCAGCCATCATATTATTTTGCAGGAGGTAATGTGCCATGGAAGAAGGCAAAGAAACCAAGTGGCACCTGGGAGAGTAGGCAATCTGCAACAAACACGGTCCTAGTTAGTACTCGACAAAGCAACCGTACATTTTGTGAAATTTATACAAATTCTACTGCCAATAATTGGACAATTGGTAACGCAAAGGCTCTGTAAGGGCCACTTATATCCTGAGAAAAAAATCAATAACCTTCTGAAGAAATTTGATTTTGAGAAAAAAAAATAGCTAAGCTTCAGGGCTCTAGAGAAGCTATATATATTTTTTCAGTGTGTAAACAGATGACAGGTACGCCCCATGAGCATAACCATTCCCCTTATTTCAAGTGCCTTGATGATGATGAACCTTCTAAAGTCATAGGAGCAATTTAGGTAGCCCTAGTCATAAGGTTACTGACGAAGAAATCTGCAGGTAATGTGGCATTATTGATAGTTCTTTAATTTGATCATAGCAAAAACAAATAAATCCTCTCTAAAGTATTGAGGCAATGTACTTGATGAAAACAGAACAGTTGATGAGTTGGACGTACCAATTATAGTTTTTCAATCAGCTGCATTCTTGTATTAAATGAAAGTAAAAAAGATGGCTGCCAAAATCCATGGGTAGCACTGTTGTGAACAGATCATATGCAGGACAAATTAAACATTTTGAATTGACAAGTGCAATGTTTTATGAAAAGAGAGCGATATTACAGCCCTTATGCCTATTTGTTATGCCACAATGGCTAAACCAACAAGGGTAAGTGAAGGCATGAACAGGGCATCCAAAGTAGAAGATCAAATCTTGCAAACGTATACTATGCATGTACAAATCTCGCAAACTCTAACTAGTAAACTGTAAGGAACAAAGCAAACATGACCATGGATAAAAATCAAAGAAGAGACGAAGATCGGAACAAATAAAGACAGCTCAAAGCGTACCAGTAATTCATCGTGATCGCTTCTACTTGTAATCTAAATTCATCAAAGTTTGCCTTAATCAGCATGGACTGACTTTTTGGGAGCCTGCTGATGGCTTCTCTGCATGCGGACTCTACTTTTAGTCTTCCTGGCTGCCTTTCAACGAATTTGGCTTGTATCACGATCGTTTCAAGGCTAGCAAGGTTCTCAATGCCACCAACTGGACTTCCCTCTTGCAGTTGCATTGTACCTTCTTCATGACCATCAAGTTCCACCCTCAGTATCTGTAGCCGTGGCATCGCGGATGGCTCAAAAGTCAGGAACCATAGCCCACAAGAGAAGTTGAAATGCTTCAGGCTAGGGAATGTGTTTGGGTGGATAATGATGCATTTCTCAGGGATTGTTTTAGCTATTAACTCGAGGTAGATGAGGCAGGGCAACTGTGCAAGAACCTGGATGCCATCACTCCTCAGCTCCTGGACATGTAATCGATACAGATAGGCCAACTTGTCAGCATGCGCAATCCAATTTGGGACCTTGGGTATTATTTGTCCGCCCAGACGAAGCCTCTGCAGATGCTGTGGACGTCTGATGAAGTTACTCCAGAATTGTGCTGAGGGGGGTCGATCATCAAACTGATACCTATCAAAATGCAGAAGACGCAGGTTGCTGTCCCCAAGCTTGTCAAGAGAGGCAGACAGGATTGTGTCAGACTCAGGATTATCTTCTATGTCACCTTGCCTGGAGTAATAAAACACTTTAAGCACCCTAAGACTGGTCAATTCACCGAGATCTCTGATGGACTCAACGGAATTCCCAACGTGAAAATTGATCAGTATGCGTAGGTTGCATAGCATGCTAAGTCCATTTAGCACTAAATTTCCAGCATATCTTGTAAGAATGAGATGCCTTAAAGATGACAAAGAAGTAAAATCTGAGAAATGGTCCATGGCGGGGCACAATTCTGTGGATTCAATATCTAGAGTCATCAAATGTTTCAGTTTCCCAAACTTCCTTGGCAGCACCAAACGAAAGCCCTGGACCCTCAGATACCTCAGAAGAAAAAGGTGATTTATAGCAGATAAATCCAGGCACATAGGTGGTGTGCACACATATGCTTGCCTGTCAATGTCCAAAACCCTCAAAAGCTCAAACTTCAAAAGCGGCGGCTTCCAGTTAACAGCAGAAAAGGACATGTATGACCGAACTTGTGACAGATTCATCCTATCAACTACCAGGTCCATGTCTTTGTTACTGAACTGATGGCTAATCCGATGAATCTGTGAGGCTCCGGTGAAGTTCCTATCAATTATAGAAATGAAGTTTTCCATTTTGCACTTCGATATAATAAGATCAAGCATTAGGTCATGAACTCGACATGCGCACACCTCACCAGTTTCAAGGTCAAAGCAAGGTTGGATAATACTTCTGTTGATAAGTTCATTGAAACAATTCTCAGCAGCTTCCTCCAGTTCTAAACCATGCCTTTCCCTAATAAATCCTTCAGCTATCCATTTTCTCACCACCTCATCAGTGCAGATTACACAATCTTCAGGATACGCACCAAGATATAGCAAGCATGCCTTGAGCTCATGGGACAGGTCATTGTAGCTAAGACTTAGCACATGGTTCATCCATTCCAGTGTAGGATTTGTGTCCAGCTCAGAAACCAATGAATTACGTATCTGCTCCCATTTCTGGACATGCATGCTTTGGTTAGCCAAAAGGCTTGCAATGCTAGTAATCGCCAATGGTACACCATTACATTTCCTTAACATGTCATTTGAAATCTCTCTAAATTGCTGGGGACAACCATCCTGTGTGCCAAATAACCTTTTGAAAAACATCCTACTTGAGTGAAACTCATTGAGGGGTTGCATCTGGAATACATGGCCTCCAATTGGATAGCAACAAGCTGTAGCAACGTCTTGAATGCGTGTGGTAGTTATCACTCTACTGCCATTATTATTCTTCTCCACAAAAGCACACTCAATAGTGTGCCAATCTCGGGTGCTCCATAAGTCATCAATTATGATAAGGTACCTGCAATAAGTAATTTCTAAGTCAAAGTCTCTGTTCCTGAGCGGCGCTTCCATATGATACATGAAAAGTGATAAAGTTTCAGATACAATGGCAATAGGTCAAAGAAAATACGAGTAGCATGCCACGACTTGGGTCTCGTGCAAAGAAACAGAGGAATAAACATTTGTTCTGTGACGTTTTGACTTTTGATTATGGTTCATGCTTAATTCTAGGTAATGGGTAACCTCAAAGTAACCTATTACATATTTAGTGCATAGTAAAATTTATTTGAAAACTAAAACTCATCCTAATTTTTGAAAGTGCAAAATATACCACTACTACTACAGATTATAGACACCAATCAATATTTTTCATCTTTAGTACAACATTACAACAACAACAACAACAACAACAACAACAACAACATAGCCTTTAGTCCCAAGCTAGTTGGGGTAGGCTAGAGATGAAACCCATATGAAACAGTACAAAAGAACGTAAAAAGGCACAAGACAAAAGGATAAAGATAGGGTAGATAGAAAAGGAAACAAAGTCATGGTTCAGGCACGTTGATAGCTAGCCTCCAAGCGCTCCTGTCCAAAGCTAAATCCTTGGAGATATTCCACTCCTTAAGGTCTCTCTTAACCGCCTCGTCCCAAGTCAGTCTAGGTCGACCTCTACCTCTCTTTACATTATCTACCCGCTCTAGAACTCCACTACGCACCGGCGCCTCGGGAGGCCTCCGTTGAACATGTCCAAACCATCTCAACCGATGTTGAATCAATTTCTCCTCGATAGGAGCCACCCCGACCCTATCCCGAATATCTTCATTCCGAACTCTATCCCTTCTAGTATGCCCGCAAAACCAACGCAACATACGCATCTCAGTCACGCTTAGCTGCTGGACATGTCGCCTTTTTGTAGGCCAACATTCAGCACCATATAGCATCGCCGGGCGAATCGCTGTCCTATAGAACTTCCCTTTTAGCTTCTGTGGCACCCTCTTGTCATAAATAAAAACTCTATATACAGCATTAAGCTTTAGTACAACATTGTTAAATAAAAACTCTATATACAGCATTAAGCTTTTTTGAAGGTATATACAACATTAAGCTTGAGGGGGAACCTATCTAAGAAAAAAAAAAGTCTCACGAAAACAAGAAAAAAAATCCATAAATAGGATAAATAAAAATAAGATCTATATTGAAATAAGAACTCATAAAATTTTAATTTTGTGATGTTATATATTATATGACCTTTTGCTGGTAACAAATCATGCTTCAAAATTTTTAATCAAAATGAAATGCTCGACATACAAGATAGCTATATGTAAGCTTCATTTAGAAAAAACTTGGTATGTTTACATATTGCTATTAGACAATAAATTGTAGATATCTATGAACAACGATTAGAAATGGAAAATTAGAAACTTTGACTAATAAATACATTATCTTAAATCCTAGGTAAACTATACCTCTTATTTGTGAGCTGTGCTCTAAGGATCTCGATAAGATTTTGGACATCATCTTCCATTTCTTTGGTGCCACCATATCCAACTCTAGAGAGTATGTCCTTCAGAATCTTTGGCATATGAGGAGTTCTAGAGACAGATATGAACGCCTTGCATTCAAACTCATTCATGATTTTAGCATACACTTGGTTCGCAAGTGTTGTCTTGCCGAGGCCACCAAAACCCACGATGGACACCACTTTAAGTTGCCCAGAAAGACTGCCACCTCCTTCAATCAACAATTTGGTGATTGCTTCCCGTGGACCATCAATGCCCACAAGCCTTTTAGCATCCTCGAACAATGCAGGCAGCCTTGGGTCAACTTCCACCACCACTCTAGATGTTGAGATAGATTCATCAATCTTGTATCTATCTCTTATTTTACTCTGCTCCTCAACACGAGCTTTGATGTCTTGAATCATGTTTGCAAGCTGATAGTGCAGTCGCAATTCCCTAATCTTGCGTGCAATCTTGTGAAACAAGCCATCATTATCATCTCCTTGGCCAAGCTGGTGCATGAAAATGTCAATGCAATCCTCAATATCATAGCCCATCTCACGAACCTTGTCTCTCCACACCTTTGTTTGTCCATCAAGCTTCTCCATGTCTGCTAGTTTCTCCAGTGCAGCATTCATATTAGTCAACTCACAGCTGAGGAGCACGATATCTCTTCGGGCCCCTTGCGTTGCATGTACTGATCACTTTCGAGAAGCAGCGATAGCTTGGAGAGGAGTGAGCTTAGCACCCCAGTGGAAGCACTGACCACCATGCTTGCCATCTCAACCCTCTAGCAGGGGCAATGGAGTGTGTAGTTTGTGCTCTTCATTTAAGTGCAATGGTTTAGTGGAATTTCCTTGTAACTGGGTGGTTGAGGTTCCTATGGTGCAGAAATCTGCACAATTCATTTTTTGTCATTGGGATCCACACCCAAGTTGAAAGGGACATCATGGAGATTGGCCAAAGGACAAACAGAATTCATCATAGATTCCCCTCTCTTGCTTTGTCTTCTAGGATTCCCCGTGAATTACAAAGCTTTAATAAAAATTCAATGGTGACTAGGTCCAAGGGTGCTCAGCCGGCTAACTCGAGTTTGAGCCTTCCTTTTGTTAATGATTATTTGGGAGCTATGGATAACATGGAAATGAGATATTTTTCAATAAATGAAGCCTTTTTAAAAAGGGTATTTCTCGTTGATGCTTTCCAATCCATGCACGCCACCTAGGAGAGTAGGCAATCTGCAACATATATTTAGTCCTAGTTAGTACCAGACAAAACAGCCATGCATTTTCTGAAACTTATGCTAATTGTACTGCTGAACAATTGATAATGCAAGTTTTCTGTATATTCAGCTGGCTCAAAATTCAGGCATGACAGCTCAGAAGTTAATAAACATATTAACAAGTGACTAATATCATCTAGGAAAACAGAGGTAGTTGTATTGTATTGTATTGTATTGTATTGTATTGTATCACAAAGAAGCAGAGAAATAATGGAAAAGCTGGACACAAATGATCTCAATCTATATGAGGTTGGCTTCTGCAGATCAAACCTCATATTATTTTGCAGGATGATCCATCTCTACCATGGAAGACTAACAGACCAAGCACCACTGGGGAAAGTAGACATATATTTGCAGTCCCATTTAGTACTGGAGAAACCATGCCGGCCAGCTTCTCCAATGCTGCATTCATGTCTCTAATTCTAACCACCTTTGGCCTCCCTGGTCCTCTACCCAATAATGGTGGGTACACTCTGTAGCCAAGATTAACTTGAGGCCATTTGGATTTATCAGGTATAGGTTCAACTCTTGCCTCATAAGCTTTCTTGAATTTAGCCACAGAGTAGTACTCATGCACATAATCTTCTATTTTCATCCCTCTATTAGACAATATCCAGGCCAAAGCATGTCTACAAGGCTTTCCAGTGACTTGCCACTCCCTACAAGAACAATTATGATTTTGTAGGTCAACTGTTTCGCGCTTCTGGTTGTTCCATTGGTCCAGAATGGTAACTTCAGCAATGTCATCGTCGCTTACACTCACTTTGAGGACCGTCAGGCTCTTGCTAATGAGATTAAGTTCCTTAATAACATTAGGGAGAATCCTTTCATGCCACTGTCTAGCCAGTTTCTTCCTCAAGTATCTCTTCTCCATAATCAATTCCCTCAGCTTGTCTACCAGTTCATGTACCAATAGACCCTTGAACTTCTTCACTTGTGCATTGAAACTCTCTGATACATTATTAGTCAATGCATCACACTTGCTGTTTTCAGAAAACCCACTCCTGTACCATAACCTATTATGGTAGGTGCCAAGATAGTCAATTGTTCCAGGTGCAAAGTCAAATATTTGCTTCATGTGCCATTTGAACATAGGTCTGAGGTAGTGCCGAGCTGCTGGGTACAGGTGATCAGTGAAAACATCACCTGTGTAGTGCTTCATGAAATTCTGGTACAAGTGTCTCATGCATTCCCTATTTTCAGCATTTGGGAATTCAGCTCCAACTGCATTCTCTAAACCTTTACAGGCATCTGTCATAATAACAAGGTTTGGAACATCACCAATGGCTATGTGCAGGTGTTTCATGAACCATTTCCAGTTGTCGTCATTCTCAGTGTCAAAAATTGCATATGCAATGTGATACAACCAATTGTGCCCATCTAAACCAGTTGCAGATGCCAACTGTCCTCTGTACTTTCCATACAAACATGAAGAATCAATACCTATAAATGGCCTGCATCCCTCTAAAAACCCATCAATACATGGCTTAAGAGCTACAAAAATCCTCTTAAATCTATGCTTGCCTTCATCATCCTCTAACTCTATGTCTATATGGCTGCCAGGTGATGATTCAAAAATCTGAGTTGCCCAATTGAACAGAAGCTGAAAACTCTCCTCATATGTTCCATGGATCTGGTCTATTGCTACCTGCATGCCAGACCAAGCTTTGGAGTATTTGAGCTTGATACCATAGTCACCCTCTAATTTGTCCTTACAATCTGATGGAGTCTTAGTAGGATTCCTTTTCAACCAATCCCCTAACCTGTCTGCAGCCCAGCCTTGGGTTGCCATTTTGGTTACTTGCAATTTAGTAGTAGCACATTCATGAGTTGCATTTAGTGTTTTGATCTGCACACAGTCAAACAATTGTTCAATAATGAGAATGAGAAGTTGGGAAAAAACAGTAACAAAATAAAATAGATGTCATAACTGCAATTCACCTCAATTGTCTTGCCATCATAAATCCTTGAAGCATGTATACGCCAAGGACACCCTTCAGCTTTACATGTAGTAATGAACCTAGTCTTATCTGTAATGACTTTACCAAATTCAAACCCTTTCACCACTGCATAATGTCTCACTGCCTTTCTAAATGCAACAATGTCAGGAAACCTTTCTCCCTTCTCTATCTTGGGGTTTTCAGGATCAAAGATAACCTGAACCTCCTCTGGATCTGCATCATTTACCTCTGCCTCAAGAGGAACACCTCCTTCAGCATCAGCAACATCATAAAACTGATTAGCCTCAAACTGATTACCATCTTCAGTAGCAGTATGAGCATGGTTGTTATAAGGTTCTGCATTGTTAGCTGCCTGTTCAGATGGTACAGGCATGTACAGTCCCTCATCGTCAACACCGACATACTCTTCATCATTGTCAAACATGTCAGGTTCCCTATCAGGCTCAGGCTCTAATGGATACTCTGCATCCCCATCAGGATTATCAGAAGGCTGGGCTGCATCCTCAGGTGGAATGACACATATTGGATCTAGGTTTGCAAACTCATCAGGTTGTCTAAGACAATTGTCATACACATCAACTTCACAACGCATCTGATCCTTATACATTTCAAACAACTCATGCATCTGAAAATCATTTTCTATTCTCACATCTGCAGATATCCTTTTGTCAAAGAACCACAGACTAGGAGAGTGGCTACTGGACCACTGGAACTCATTGCGCAGGCTTGCCAACAGCAAATCAAAGGAAAATGAAGCTACTTCAACATCCCACTTAATCAAGCGTCCCTTTGTGTATGCTTTCCTACCAGTGCTGTCCCTAGTACAGAATCCTTCTACTTTCAGCACTAGCGAGAACAAAGAAACCCTAGCAAGAAACAAAATCAACCGCAAATCCAATGAATCCCTATCAATAGCCTCAACGAAATCAAACAGGGATGAGCCCATTCAGTACAGAGGGGACAAAAGGAGGTAGAGGATCCATACCCGCCCTCGTCGTCAGCCATCTCAGCCATCCCGTGCGGCTGTGTCTCACCCAATGCGTGAAATAGGGTGCATCGCAGCTTGCGTGCGTGCTGGGTGCTTGTACTCGTCGCAGTCCACCGTCCTGCACGCCGCCACCGTCCTGCTCGCCGTCGTCGGGGTGAGGGGGACTGAATGGAAGAAGTGTGTGAGGAGGAGGAAGAAGTGTGTGAGGAGGAAGAGAGCACAGGCACCAGCGTGGAGGCAGCTTATCCACTTGACCCGGGGGCACCAGCGTCCATACGAAAATAAGGAGGCTAGCATACGGCTGTAGGCGGCCCGGATATCGTCGTCGGCGTCGTCCGTCTTTGCTGGCCGGAGTACGAAGAAGTTGCGTGGTGTGGTTCGAATTAGTCGAATTGTAATGGTGTATCTCAAATACCCAAAAATTGTAATGGTGTAGATCCAAAAACCCTTAGATCAAGGCCGGCGGTGACTCGATCCGCCCGATCTGTCGGCGTGGCCTCCATTGGGCGCCATCGTCATCGATACAATTATGCGGAGATTGGCAGCCGGCGCGTGGGACGAGATGGGAGGCGGGAGCTCCGCCGGGGGGGCGGGGAGGTGACGGCGTCGGCGGCCGAGGGAGGTCGGGTGAGGTGGGAGATGAGAAGAGCCATCGCATCCACCAACCCCAAGAAATTATTAAAACATAATGTTGTTTTCATTAGCCAATGAAAATAAAATGTAACATCTTAGTTTACACTTCGATCCATATTTTTTTTTTTTTTTTTTTACAATCTTGTCTTTCTTAAGTCAAAGAAATCGAAACTTAGTACACGAACTACTACACCTTCTTGTCGGCTTGTTAGGACATCCCAACAGCTAGCTATTTATTAGCTAGCTAAATTTGACGTGACATGAAAAAAAAAGTAAGAGAGAGTAGTCACTAGCGATGAGTAAATAACTGATCTATTTTACGTATTTCAAGAACACGAGAGATGAGCATGTAGGTTCAATAGTGGGTAGAAAATATAAATGTATAAAATAGTTTTTGCTTTTGTCTCTCGCCTCGACAATAGCTAATACCATTACGGATGCCCTTAGTGATAGGCTTTATTTGTTTGTTCTCACTTTGTTGCGAGGAAACTAGAGGATATTAGAACATAAGGTCGAGATGGTGGTGTCCGGAGGGTATTGTACCCTGGTTCATCTTTGAAGCAAATGTGACATTCAAGTTGCGAAGAGAATTTTTTCGGAGACAATATGCATGAACTCAAGAAAAATAAACAACCCAAACTCTCTTATTATGTATGTTCTTGCATAGAAGTTACATCGCATCATCCTTGAGTATTCATCCCTCCATTACTAATAAGTTTCTCATTCACATCAAGCCCATGCTTACCATGGGATCGATCATTTCCTCCATGGATGGCGGCTTGGTAGGTTTGCCACAACATGGTGGCAGCGGACGACCGAGGAGACGGGCTAGGCCCCGTGGAAGCAAATCCCCAACCACATTTGGTGTCATTGCCACCGTGGAAGGAGGCTTCCTAGGTCCGGCGGTGGCATTTCCCATGATGGTGGCATCACCCCCAAGCGGCGGATGTAGCGGACGCCCGGGTGAAGGGCTAGGCCCCCGAGGCTTCCTAGGTCCGACGGTGGTATTTCCCATGATGGTGGCATCGCCATATGTGGTGGGTGTAGCGGATGGACAGGTGAAGGGCTAGGCCCCGAGGCTTCCTAGGTCCGACAGGTGGTATATTCCACGATGGTGGCAACAGATGGCCAGGTGAAGGGCTAGGCCTTGAAGGCTTCCTAGGTCCAACGGGTGGCGAATGGCTAGGGCCAGAGGGTGGTACTCTTCCCCGTGGTAGCAAATCCCCAACCACGCCAGGTGCCATTGCCGAGTATGATTGTGCATCTGCCATCGTTGTCAAAAGTGTGGCCAATAGTGTCACTACCACCATGACCACAATTGGTGATGCGGTGGCCCTAACGATACTATTCTTGCTGTTAACCATGGCTGAGCATTGGGGTGGATGGAAGCTTGAACCCTATGTATATATATAGTGGAGCATAGCATGTAAACAAGTCATGCATATGGAAATCAATCTGATTAGTAGAGTGCTTTTAAGGCTCTCACATATGTTTTGCTTGCATTTAGAGTTTCCTATATTTATCAAGTTTTCATACATACTCAGATGGAAGACTTCTATTACACGACTGAATATGTTTATCTTGCAATTATGTCTCCCTTAACTTTTCAAAAATATGACCGATCTCATTAGTAGAATGTTTTTAAGGCCATCACATATGTTTGGCTTGCAATTATGTCTTCCTTAACTTTTCAAAAGTATGTTCACAAAGAAGACCAATTTTCAGAATGTGTTTAGTGCGTGCTTTTTTGTGTTAATTAGTTCTTATTAAATGTTTTCTAGCTTAAAGACACAACTTTAACTCTTCAATTGTAACTACTTGTATAACTCGATATAATCAATATATCTTATAATTCAACCAATTGTAATATAAGTCCCTTCAATTTTTGTCACCCATACTTTCTCAAGCTCTGAAAATCTATATACGGAGTATCTACATAAAAATGTAGTGGCATTTTTTTTTTTTTTTTTTTTTTTTTTTGGATTTTCTGGAGACCATTGACGAGAGCGGACGTGTTAAGCCGCCCATCTTCATAATCTAAAAAAATAATTTCTTTAATTTGGCAGTGCGAGCCGGCAGTCCTAAGATGTCTGTCTCCGGTTTCTTAACAAAAAGACGGTAATAACTAAGATGATCGCCTCTGTTAATGTTTTGTTGATTTGAATTATTTTCTTTTTTTTCTGGCAGCAGTGACATGCACAACGATCATATCAATTTGGGGCGATTAGTTGAGTTGATCATAAGCATAATAAACTAAAATTATATTCTGCCTCATCAACAAATTAGATTAAATCCAGTCTATCACGGCCGAACGTATTCCAACAAATCAATCAATAATTACGTGGCGCCGAGGGTCAGTATTTCTCCAGCGGTGGCGCATGGTGGTGGTAGGGAAATCCAGGGCGGCCTGAGGGCACCTGAATGATGTACGGTTGCTCAGCCACTAAGGCCACCCGATGTAAAGGAGGAGACGACGACCCTTGCCCCGTCTTGTGCGGCGAAGGACGGTCGGGGAAGTGTTGGAGTTGGAGGGTGACGAGAGGCTTCCACCCAACCAGCGCGCTGCCGACAGTAGGAGTTCGGCGATCGCCGGTGCCGTGGAGGCCTTTTTGGTGGCCGTTGTTCGCGCTAGCAAAGGAGATGCCTGTGGGCAGCTGAGCTTCTCTCGATCCGGTTACTGGATCTATTGCAACGCTCTGTGCAGAACCAGAGACTTTCTATATACAGTGAGCACTCTAGATGGATCCCGTGCAATGTATTTGCTGTTGCCGTTTTTTTTCTTGCAAAAAGTAGTGATCCTTACATCCATATAATATAAATAAAATGGTGACATGATGAAAAAAGTTCCTATATTTTAGTTGTCTGAATCATATTTTAACACCTAAGGTAAAGATGGTGGTGTCCACAAGGTATTATAAGCCACTTCATCTTTGAAGCAATTGTGACATTCGGGTTACAAAGAGAATCTTTCGAGACAATATGCATGAACTCAAGAAAAATAAACAACAGAGTGGCCTTATTATTTATGTTCTTGCTTATAAGTTACATCCATCATCCTTGAGTACTCATCCTTCTATTACCAACAAGTTTCTCATTCACATCGAGCAGATGCTTACCATGCGAAGGGCTAGGCCCCCGTGGCTTGCTTGGTCCAGAGGGTGGTGTTCTCCTCCATGGTGGTAGAGGACAACCAGGTGAAGGGCTAGGCCCCCATGACTTGCTCGATCGAGAGGGTGGTATTCTCCTCCATGGTGGTGGTAGTTTCTTCCACCGTGGTGGCGTTGCCACCAATGGTGGCAGATGGTTAGGCCCGGAGGGTGGTACTCTCTCCCGTTGTAGAAAATCCCCAACCGTGTCAGGTGGCACTGCCGAGTCCTGGTATGGTTGTGCATCTGCCTATATCATCAAAAGTGTGGCCAGTACTGTCAGTGCCACCATGACCACAATTGGTGATGCAGTGGCCCCGATGATACTATTCTTGCTGCCAGCCATGGCTAGCTTGTGAAATTTTCCTTCTCTTTTTGTTGATCTAGGGAAGGTATTGTGTTGGATGGAAGTTGGGCCCTGTATATATAGTCGAGCCCAGGTTGAATTAGTGGAATGCTTCTATTGTCCCTCACATATGTTTGGCTTGCATTTATAGTTTCTTACATGTATCAAAGTTACCTCAAAATGGAAGACTTCTATTGCACTACTAACATGCTTAGCTTGGATTTATAGCTTGCTTAATTTTTAAGAAGTACATTCAAATAGAAGACTCATTTTGGAATTGTTTAGTGCATATTTGTGTTTTACCAGTTTTTTCGTTTCTTAGCTAGTCCTTATTATGATTACATCTCTCTACCTTTGAGACATATTAAGTAGCATCGACTATTCATTTACTACTACTTTTGTATAACTCATATATCAATACTAGGTCGGGGGGCGCGCTTCGCTGCGCCTGTAGGACTGCACGTGTGATCACGATATATTTGGACTGAACTGAAAGTATGGAGCTTAAACGCGTGATCTATTACTAACAGATTGGACTGTTTATGTCATGTATGTATTTCTCAAAAATAAAGATGTTTGATAGATACATAAAAAAATTGAAACCCTATTCTGGTTCTACTTTAGAGCGAGTCTGCAACTATGGCTTGGAGGAGTCGATCTGCTTGATTAGTTGATTACCCACCTCCATGCTGCCTGCAAACACCATAGGAGCAAAGGATTATTATTTTCCTACAGAGATGAAAAGACGGTTCCAGTAGCAAGAGTAGTATGAATGAAAAATTCAGATCACAAAAGTTGTTTAGCGCAAAGGATGAATCTCAAGTATGATAACAAAACATTTTGTTCTGATCTGAAGTATGCGCCACATGCAGACTTCAAACTTTAGGAACTGAAATCAAACTGCATCTGAGTATAAACAAAAGGAATTCATGAAACAAAGCAAGTACTCAGGTGGGTTCCGTAGTCTGAGATCATCTCATCGAAGGTTTTCGGCCATGGAACTGCATACCTTATAATCACTAATCAGGATCATGTAGCATTATATTTTGAAAGAACTTGCAGATACAAATAGAGACAAAGCAGTTTCAGTCTCAACCTAGGAAGTTAGCTCAGCATCAAGTTTAATTACTCAAGCTCAATAAGAGAATAACATCTATTGACACATACACAAAGCATCTATGTTGGTGGCTTGAAGTGTGATAGAGGATCGATTTTTGGTTTAGTAAATATATGCAACTGACCTCTACGATGCCAACAGATCAATAAAATAGATGTGAAATATTACTACTATAGGTCTAAGCCAGGCAGGTAGGAACGAAAGAATTGTGACTTTAATCTTGTTTAGCAAATTTATGGGAGAACTACAGTACCTTTGACCTGATATGCAATGTGGATCCTTTGCCATGATCCAGAGAGCATCATCAATGCTGATGCGAGTTTGACTGGAGCAGCCACTATTTGTCTTCCTGTTACACCAAAGAGAGCCGGTTTGACAACCTGAGGCTGTACTGGCAGTGCCGGCCATGAGATCAGTGGCAAGAACAAAGTCTGATACCTGGAGACTGTATTGGTGTAATTAGAAAGAAGCACAATCCTGCTGCTGTGCTGTGGGTTCTATGACTAATAGTGTCACTACCTGATGTATCTTTCTTGGCTAAATAAAACAATAAAGAACATGTTTGAATCTATTTTTTTTCTTAATTTTGGCAATGAATGTTTATGTAGCTGCATCAGTTTTTCCTATAGATATAAGTGAACAATAATGCCGTGAAGAAAAAACAATTGCTCTAAAATGGTAAACTGCATAATGTAACTGCATAGATGGCAATCAACAAAAAAAAAAAATCATATTTTAACCATATACTTGTTATAACTAAGTAGTATTACCGATGGGAGCGGTCCTAAGAAAGAAAAGGAGAATGGTAATAGATTCATAGGCACATAAGTTCCAAAATCAGTTATGTCAATGCCATATGACCAACACAAAAGAACCAAGGGCACACTGTGTCATGCTGGTTCTCAAGGAGTCCATACCACCTTGCTGTGATGTCGGTACGACAACCTACGTAAAGAGAAGGCATCAAATCGTCTCCTGTATTGACACAATCTAACAGGTTCTGTGTATCTTTTAACAGATACTATAACTGAAGTATGGAAGAATATTGTTGCTAACATTGCAAACCATAATGACTGCCATACCATAGGATCTTAATAGGCAATGTGGTGTATCCAAGAAGAACAGTTGTTGCCATCCTAATTTGCACTGAAACAAAGAAAAAGAAACATCACTCGAGGTTAGACCATGGCAGGTTGAAAGCACCAAAAAGCTAATTAATTTGAGGAAGGAAGATAGAATGGAAGCAGAGCACATGGGCATCATTGAAGCACTACACAACTACCATGTCGTTTTAGGGTAAAATCTGTGCATGACATGAAGACCATAGGGGAAAAAATCTGAACTCCGTTTTGTCCATGCAGAAGGATGCATTCGATGAATGAAATATTGCCATCTCTGTTTGAAAAGTTTGGTGAACAAAAAAAAAAAAAAAAACGTGGAAACTGAATGAAAAATCAAATCAAGAAATACTTTAGGAAGGGAAGGATGAACCTTAGAAAGGCTAAGAGGATTATCTTACCAAGTCTGATGCAGCCTTGGCCACGTTCTAAGATCCAACCAGTTTCCCGTCGCTGGAGGAGAGGGAGGAAGGCAGCGACGTGGTACTTCGAGGTGAGCCAAGCAACCATGACGTCCACCTATGGGGAGGCTAGGATCAACGGAGACACCGAGCAAAAAGGAGGGCAACGAGCTCGACAGGGGAGAGGAAGAGGAGGCAGAGGCGGAGCGAGCGGTGGCAGTGGGCGGGAGCTCCCTCAACCAGCGCGGCGCTCGGCACCGCGGCACGCCGGGGGCATGGGCCGTCGCAACGCGCTGCCGCCGGTGCGCCGCGTCGTGGGGGTGCCCTGCCATATCTGGAGGGACGGAGAGAGATGGGGAGCGGAGGACCGCCGAGGAGGCGAGGCGAGGCGATGTTTTTTTTTTTTTTCTTCGTGAGACATGATGGGTGCGTGCGGACTTAACCGGAGGAGGCGGAATAGAGGCCGGCAGAAGCACGAGCGCACGTGGCGGGGCCGGATTGGTGCACAACAGGCTACAGTAACCAGAGGGTCTCTCCATGCGCGGAAGCTAGGCGCTATATGAAGTTGTATATATGTATATGTTATAATTGAGCCAATTGTAATTATAGGCCCCTTTCAGATTTCCGCCACTCATATTCTCTCAATGAGAGTCGCTGTACATGAAAATGATAGGGGCATTATAAATCCATGCTATTAGTATGTTCACCCAAAAACTACTTCCAAAGTATACAAGCCTTTTCATTTTCAATGCCATATTTTCAAAGGAATTCGACTCAATGTTTAATCATAAAGATTGTGACAAGGGGAATTATAAAAGATTGCAAGCTCACCACACACGGCTGCAGCCCAACAGGAAATCAATCAGCCGAACTCTCTCTAACCCCAAGTCCATACTCATATACACGCTCACTTTATGGGTCCATATATTTTCCCAGGCATTCCTAAAGTTGGTGACAGCAAACCTTAGCATATAATCAGCTAAAACGATTTCAAAGTCCTCTAACTGCTATTCATCCTCCACAATACAAATTCAATTTCATTAAATTCCATGTCTTAACATCTCAATCTAAATTAAAAATAAATATAGTCATGTCAATCTTAGAACACTTCCCAAAACTTCTTCAGAACCATAAGGCCAGTCTCAGTGGGAGTTTTATTTGCATTTAATGAGCCGCCACGTAGGCATTTTGAATGATATGACACCGTATTTATGAAGAGAGAGAAGAAATGAGTTTTATGGGGATGAAACTTTCTTGACACGAATACCAACTCTGAGTCATGAAATTTAATGCGTATGAAACTCTAGAATAAACTCTCCATTGAGAGTGAGGTTTTATTCATGTTTCATTTTCTTTTACGTGACATGACAGTCTTAGAAACAACGCTATGAAACTCCCCACTAAGACTGACATAATAATACTAAAGTTTCATAGACTAGAGTTTTTTTAGATTACACAACACAACATAGACGCTCACAACACGCGCACACACACTCAACCCTATGAATAAACGTACGTAAATCCTACCCCACGAGCATCTCTGGAGGAACCACATACGTCTTGCTATGGAAAGGAACGTCCAAGAACCTAACCAACTGAATTCCAAATGATCCAATCCATATAATACAAAACTGAACAAACTACAGTTATTGAAGAACATAGGATATATTATTATTAAAATGTCTTATACTGGGAGAAGATAGATGAAGAAATTAACACCATTAATAAAACTTCTAAAAATATTCTGCCTCATCAACAAATTCAATCCGGTCTACCTCGTCCTAACATTCGTGCGAATTAATTAATCAATCAATAATTACTAGGCGCCGGCGGCCAGTATGTCTTCGGCGGTGGCGCATGATGGTGGTAGGGAAATCCACCAGGGCGGCCGGAGGGCACCTGAATAATGTAGGGCGGCAACGCCACGGAGGCCGCCGGACGCGGAGGAGTAGGAGACGGTAACGCTTGCCCCATGTTCTCCGGCGGAGGATAGCTGACCGTGGGACCCCGAGGCCTCGGAGGAGGGTCGGAGAAAGGTTGGGGTAGATCGACGACGATGCTTCCACCCAATGGGCGCGCCGCCCGATGCCGTCGAGGACAGCATCAGCGCCCGGCAGTAGGAGGAGGAGCGGCGATCTCGGTGTCGTCGTGGAGGCCTTTTGCACCGCCATTGTCGGAGCAAGTAGAGCAACTACCAGTGGATGGCTGAGCTTCTCTGGATGGAATGGTGATTCTTGGTCCTCTTGGATCTGTCCCACACTGCATCCTCAGAGGGGGCTTTCTATATATAGCGTGCACGGTGCACTCTCAGTATTGCTACTGCCCTAAAAATAGTGACCTTTGATCTTTGAATCAATCTAAACAAACAGCGACCTTGAAGCAAAAAAAAAAAAAAAATTGCTATGTTTTATGTCTCGGAACCTTACACAGGTAGCTCACGAGTCATGAGTGTGCTAGACGATCATGAGTGTGCTAACAAGAATACTAATTTTTTTTTCATCGAGCATGGATTTTAATTGCCTCGGCTAAAAGATTTTTTAAAAAAATAATAAGGCCAGCCGGTTTCTACTCTTTAGGCTAGAAATTTGATTTTACGAGCTCGAAGAGCATCTCAAAGAGTTTACAAAACCCAAATATAATCTTGATTTTTTTTTGTAAGATTCAGAAACTCTCACTATATAAACAAATCCTCCATGCTTACTATGTCAGCTTAAAACACGTCTGTAGTAACTACTATAGACAAGCTTTAACTGAGACATGTCTGTAGTAAGCCTTTAGAAAGAGAGAGCACCTTGACAAGGAGGAAAACGCGTATGTAGTAATCACTAACACAGACGTGTGTCTGTAGTAATCATGACCCTGATATCATGACCCTGATATCCGCCAGTTAGTAAACAACGAATAAGATTTGACTGGCCATATGCATCATATGTATTTTGAGTATTTGGTTATGTTAGAACAGTTTAGACTTGCTATGTTGTGTTAGAACAGTGTGGACTTTATAAAATTGAACTTTGAATGATCTGTGTTGTGTTAGAACAATGTGGATTATATGTGCATGTTCGTTTATGGAGAGTAATTAAACTTCAATATGTGTTGTATTTGTGTAAAGGGATTGTTTTTGTGTAACAATGTGTTATTACAAACGCGTATGTGTCACGAGAGTCTGCATCGTAATTGTTACTCCAGGGCGGCTTGAGAGGGAAGCTCGTCTGTAGTGAAGGTTTACTACAGACATGCCTTGTTTGTATCAAACGTATGCTTATATATCATAGGCAGTTGTTTATAGACACGCGTCTGTAATATATCCTTATCATAGACGAGCATGGCGCGTCTGTGATAGATCCTTATCACGACGCCTTATGGCGGCGGCGCCCTTATGATTAGTTCAAAGACGCGTCTCTAAGGTACTTTTTTTACATAGCTCTCTCCAGCAACTTTTTATCACAACTCTCGATCTAGAGTTGGAAGGACATGAGAAAGAATGACGAGAAATGAGGATTATTTGCAATGCAAATCTAGAAAGAATAAAAGTAAATGGGGTGATTTGAAAAAGTTCAGAATTTCTGATATAACACTGATTTACCAATTATTTATTAGATGCTCAGGCTGTTCCCAGCCATCAAATTAAGTACCAAGAAAAACAATGGTACGTCCTCCGACCGGCGTCCGACGATGCATGCATTAGAAACACCTCACATTAATATACCAAGCCATGGTTATTTCACTGTAGATTGGATCTTTGTTGTCGTGCGTCGTCCGTGCGTGGCGCTTCGTCGGTGGTGGAGGAGGAGGGTGTCTGATCACTGGGCGGCCGTGCCGGCCGGCGGCGAATCAAGGCTATGTGGCTCGTCGTCACCGGCAAATGGCGCACTTCCCCTGCGTGGCGGGGCACAGTGAGAGCCGCGATGGTGGCCGTCGATCGCGGCGGCGGCGGGGAGACGGGTGTTTGGGCCTGTGACCAGGTCCCCCGGGAACCTTCCTCAACACCGAGAACTCGGCGTTGTCCATGGCGGTATGTGGCGGAGGCGGTGGCGGCGGAGGGGTGGGGGCCGAAGGGCCAGCGGAGTCAAGTTAATCAAGCTGCGGTGGCTAGGAAGCGAAGAGATCTAGGTGCTCCAAGACAAGATTGCCATAGCTACCTTCGAACTTCACCTGGACCACTTAGTGCGGGCACTAAGCGAGGAAGCTCCTCTAGGTATGCCATCACGATGACCGGGTGGACATCTGCGGTCATCCTCCTTTCCATAACTGAACTATCAACCAATCTATCAACCGGCGACGGGATTGCACCACACTGCGATGGGCGCCCCCCCACCGCAGCCCCCTTTCCCCTACCACGCCACCACCAACTCCACCGACGGCGACGCCCCAAGCTCCGGCCATCCTGTGGCGGTGCGCAAGCCGCGGCGAGCTCCAGCAACTCAACCCCGCTCCATCCCCCTTGTGCCGGGTTCCCTCCCCCACCTACGCCGACCAAACAGCCATGAGCCCCTCTTCCCCACCCCCACCACCCGAGCCGACCGCCGGCGCCCTCGCCGGTTCAGGGCGGCCCCTCATCATCATTTAACCTCGAAGCGGCCCGCGCTTCACGGGACGGCAAGGCGACCGGCGACATCGAGCCCAACCATCCGCCCACCGGCACACCCATGCTGTTCGGCGAAATGTCGAACCAAGGATGCCCGTGCAAACGCCACCTTCAACTCAATGTTGGCGAAGATGGAAGCGGGAGAATGCGAGCTACTCCTTCCGTGGCGTACACAAGCAAGGAACAAACCGGCGGAACCTTGGGAGCGGCGAGCGTCGCCACACAACAGAACACCGCGACGGCGGCGCTTTCTGCATCGACTTCTCGTGTCACCCCGATGCGCAATTTCAAAACCGTTTTGGAAGATTTTATTGCCCGATTGTTAGTCCTCGGCCGGCTCTTGCCTCCTCTATCCGATTTGGATTGCCCAAACCAACAAACTTCAAGTGGTGAGCACGGCCTTGTGGCCAAGGCTCTTAATTTTCATTTCTGTGCACCCCCTGAAGCCTTTTCTGTCGTTCCTCTTCTCCCCTTCACTTTCTGCACCTCTGTCGCCAACGATCTTGTCAAGCTTCATCTCCTCGGGATTGGCGTTTTACGCCATTGACGGCTTCATCTTTCACTTCCATCCTGATTTCCGCTCTGCCTCACGTGGCGTCATCTCTTCTGGCGGGAGGTAGACCATTAGGCTCCAATTTCAAATTTCAAATTAAGCTTGGAACCTTGGGTCGACAGCGGCCCATTGACCCACCCAACCACCTGCGACAATGCTGGTGGACCCCAATCTAAGCAGGCTGCAAGTGGATCTCTCTCAATGTTTATCCAGCGACGGCACCAAGAAGTGGAGAGTCAAACACATTACCGAACCTGCTCGACCCGGCTTTCACTCCTCCCTCCTACCTCGACGTTGCTCTGCGGCCCCCTAAGCCTACTCTTGCATGCACAGGCTTCAACCAACTCTCTTGCATAACGAGAGGTTCTATAGGAGCAAAGGGAACAAAATGGTAAAGATGTGTTTTTGATTGCCTATCCTCGGATCATCGATCTCTCGGTCTGCGTGACCCTATAAAATGCACCAGCTGCCTTCGTTCTGGACACAAGAGCTCTGCCTGCAAACAACGACCACCTAAACCCCCAACCCAGCTGCTGAGTGCGCCTGAGATTCTGGTGGCGACGGTCATGGAGTGCGAGTGTAGTTCCTACTCCGCCTCTCCATCCGGTGCAGACAAGGAGACCAACGCCCGTACCATCGCGTACAACACCCCTGGCCCTGCCTTGTGCGGTGTCGGTGGCGTCCCCCCGCTCTGGAGGAGGTGGAGGCGGGCGGCAAGGAGATGGAGGCGGCGAGGGTGGGGCGTAGTTGGTGATGCGTTGATCGGAGTGCCCGTGGATGAGCCCGTTGATGCTGATTTGGTCATGGAGATGGAGGCTCTTTGTGAACTGGCTGCGCTTACCCCTCGGCCGGCCGGCTCTGCGAGGGGAACACACGGAGGTGGAGCACGAGAGCTGTGCCCGGAAGAGGCACGCCAGGCGCAAGAGGGCCAAGGACAGTGAGTGTGCTCTGCGTAGGAGCCTGCGCCTCAAGGAGAAGGAAAAACCTGGCTTCGAGCTCCCGGCGGACAAGGCAGCTAGGGTGCAGCAGGCTAAGTTTGATTTCTCTGGTGCGTCATGTCGCCTCCGTAATGCCCTCTCTCAATCTTATCTCACTTCTGATCAGTATTTCTCTTCGGACGAAACTGAATCCCTCCTAGATATTGCTGCAGCATGTGGAGCTAGTGAGGAGGAGATGTCTGAGATCGTTGGTGAGGCGGCTGTGCCGCCCGACGCCAACGAATGAGTCTGTTCACTGCTCAACAGATCGAGGGCGCCTACTGCTACATCACCAGCGAGCTTCCGGGCTCCAGTTTTGTCTTAGCTTGTAGTAGCACTAAGCTCCCTCACACTAGTAAGAGTGTTGCCACTAGTATGAGCAAAGTGATGCTTGCTGAGAGTACAACTACACCTAGGCTTTGTAGGGTTCGCTACTACAAAAATAATGTAAAGGAATCGACGGCCGCTGTCATGCCCCGTCCAGTGTATGTTGTCCCTGATGGTTTGAAATGAATAGAAGCATCAAGATTTGCAGTTGGAATGTCCGTGGACTGAATGATTCTGTTAAGTGTGGCAATGTTCTTTCTGAAATGCTAAATGCCTCTCCTGATATCATCCTTCTCCAAGAAACTAAGCTGCAAAATATATCCTCTCTCAAACTCCGCTCCTTTCTCCCACGTAGACTTGATTGCTACGCCTATAATCCTTCGGATGGAGCCTGCGGGGGTGTTCTCATCGCCTGGAACAGCTCCTCTTTCTCATCAAACGGTACCAGTTCTCTTGCACACACAATCACCTCTAACTTCATCTCCACCGCGACAAATCTTTCTTTTAATATTACGAATGTTTATGCCCCTCCACCCCCCGATCTCGGACCATCTTTCCTTCGTGAGCTTAGATCCCTTACCCCCCCCCCCCTCAAGACACCCCTTGGATGATTTTTGGGGATTTCAACATGATAAGGTACCCTCATGAGAAAAACAACCAAAACTTTAATTCCTCCGAGGCGATGCCTTCAACGACTGCATCAATGAGATGTGTTTGATTGAGCTTCCTCTGATTGGAAGACAATATACACGGTCGAACAAAAGAAGCATGCCCACTTTGGAACGTGCGGATCGTGCCTTCATCAACTTAGCATGGGATAATGCCCTTCCAAATACTATCCTTGCCCCCTTACGGGCCTTTTATCTGACCATGTTCCTCTCTTGGTCACCGGTACTACTAGCATTCCCGGATCCCAACTCTTTAAGCCGAAAACTCATCGGACTCAATGCCCCGGTTTGAGCCGTGGTGGACAACTGCGTGGCATTGTCGGACGCCAAATAGTGATCCTGGCTGGGGTGCTGGTTGCTAAGCTCAAGGAAACAAGGAAAACGCTTAAGTTTTGGAGGAAGCGACAATCAATCTTAAAAACGGCGAGGAAGCCGATTGCGAGAATAGTTATTGATTTGTTGGACCACGTTGAAGAGCAAAGAGCTTTGTGCATTCACGAAGCTAACCTCGCTGCGTATTGTAATCACAAGCGTCCCCGAGCCGTGCCACACATGCCAAGCTTCGCTCTGAAGCGAGAGGGCCAAAGTCGGGGCTCTTTGTTGAAGGAGATGAAAATACAAGATTCTTCCATGCTTGTGCCAATCAGGCGTCGCCCGGCAAAATAGCATCCGGGTGATTGAACATGATGCATCGAGGTCCATGGGCATGAGCAAAGCGGCGGCGGTCCTTCACGGATTCTATTTGGACTTGTTGGGGTCCACTACTACAACTGAATGGGATTTCAATCTCTCGATCTTTACCCGAAGGAGGGCTGCCGCTGGAAGATCTTGAAGCCGACTTTGTGCCTGATGAAATCTTTCTTTGCATTCATTACATGAAACCCAATGCAAGTCCAGGCCACGATGGGTTTGGCCCCTATTTTTCAAAAAAAAAAAAAAAAAAAAAACATGGCCTACCATTGTGACAGACGTCCATGCCTTCTTTGCTGCATTCCATGATCAATGTCTGAATGGTAGGTTGAACATGTCCTACCTTGTACTTCTCCCAAAAAAGGAAGGCGCCCGGTGCCCACAAGACTTCGAGACCAATTGCTCTTCAAAATACCACCGTCAAGAGTATCTCCAGGGTTCTCATGAAACGGCTACAGCCCCTGGTCCCGTCTCTCATTGGCTCAGATCAGTCGGGATTCGTCCAAGGGAGATGCATCGCTGACAATTTTGTATATGCCGCTGACCTCCTCCACTGCTGTTATAAAAGGAATTGCCCCACAGTAGTTCTCAAATTGGATTTTCATAAGGCCTTTGACTGTGTAGCTTGGGATAGCTTAATGAAAATCATGAAGTGTCGTGGCTTTCTTGATAGATGATGTGCCTGGATTTTAGACTTGCTGAGCTCCAGCAAGACTGCTGTTCTGCTTAATGGAAACCCAGGGAAATGGATCAACTGTAAGAGAGGTCTCCGTCAAGGGGATCCACTGTCACCGTACTTGTTTATCATTGTTGCGGATGTTTTGCGCCGTCTACTTCAATACCACCCCCTCGCCGCTGACATTCGACACCCTGCTCTTCCCGATGCACCCTGCCCTGTCCTTCAATACGCAGACGATACCCTTATCTTCCTTCGCTGCACCCCGGCTGCCATCCGCGCCACTAAGCAAATCTTACAGCTATTCGAGAAAGCCACTGGCCTTGCCATCAACTACCACAAGACTACTTTCTTACCCATTGCTGTCCAGCACGATGAAGCTGGACTCCTTGCTTCTGAATTCGGCACTACCACCTCCACCTTCCCTCAAACATACCTGGGATTGCCCCTCTCACCCCACAAGGTTTCAGTGTCTGATTGTTCACCACTCATATCCTCGTGTGATAAGTACCTGTCTGGTTGGCGGGCGTCCCTTCTTAATCGTGCGGGCCGCCTAACCTTGTGCACTTCTGTTCTTAGCTCTTTCCCTCTCCACTATATGTCAGCACTCAACATTCCTAAAACCGTTATCAAAGCAATCGATAGGAGGATACGTGCTTTCTTTTGGACGGGTGAGGATGTCTGCCATGGCTCGAAATGTTTGGTGGCGTGGGATGCAGTCCAAGCCACTAAAGATAGAGGGGGCCTCGGTGTGAAGGACTTGGAACTCCAGAACCGCTGCCTGTTGATGAAATTCATTGACAAGCTTTTTTCTAATGAACAACCTTGCTGGAAGGATTGGGTGCTGCGTTCAGCAACTACTTTTGACACTCCTAACACCTCAGATCCTGGATGCCTTTGGCGTATGGTTAATGATGAGCTGAACACTTACCGCTCCATTACTTTTGTCAGAGTTAATAATGGTGCAGCAACCTCGTTTTGGTTTGATCATTGGCTCCCGGATGGGCCTCTATGCTCCACCTATGATGCACTCTTCTCTCATACAACCCAGCCTAACATTTCGGGGCAGCAAATCTTTCTTAACGGTTTTGATTTGCGGCTGCGGCCGAGACTGACTACTGCTGCTAGCCAACAGCTAGAACATTTGCTTTCTTTGTTGTAGGAAACTCATCTCAACGATGCCCCCGACATTCGCCTGCTCAAACATACTGGGCGACCATTCAAAACCAGGGATGCATACGCGGCACTTGACACTGCAGGTGATGAAAATGATGTGCATGGCCATCGAATCTGGAAAACAAGGTTGCCGAACAAAGTCAAGATCTTTGCTTGGCTTTACTTCAAAAACCGACTCAGCACAAGAGTCAATTTATCGGCAAAGCATGTGGTTGACGGTGAAACATGTGAGCGCTGTTCACAGCATGCTGAGGACAGGGATCACACCTTCTTCAGATGTGCCCAGAGCGCCTCGTATGGACCAAAATTGGGATGGGCGCGGTGATGCAAATGTCTGACGATGATATCTGGACGGCATGTACTCCGTCGGGGCTTCAAGCCACGCTTTGGCCGTTTGGCTTCCTTGCAATTCTATGGCGGATATGGGATTGTCGCAACGGGCATGTCTTTCGTCGTGAACCCTTCTCTTCTCGATTAGTTTTGTCTAGAGTTGGAGATGATCTAGTTGTTTGGAAAAAGCGTTTACCCCACGATCTTGTAAACGGCCTTCTCGGCTGGTGTGCGCATATCCGATCTTGTAATGCTGTGAACTTGTAAACTCTCGCTTGCGCCTTAGGGCGCAAGTGTTTTTGGAATGAAAGGTGGGGAAACTCTCCCCTCCGGTTATATTTCAAAAAAAAAAAGCTCTGGTGGCTCGTCGTCACCGGCAAATGGCGCGCCGCCAGCGCCGTGGGCGGACTCATCAGCATCACCGCCAGTGGAAGAAGCACCAGCAGCGCCGCCGGCGACGCGACGTTCCTGCTCGCCGCCATATATGTTGGCAGTTGTCTAGTACGACGGTAGGAGCACTACCAGTGTGCCACTACTCTCCCTGCTTGTGCAGTTGTGCTGTGAGCATCGTAGCTAATCTTGCATCGTTATTTATAGGGCATCGATCGCCTCTGCATGCGGTGAATGGCGGATGCAGATTTGGTCGTCACTGACACGATTAGCTGTGGCCGATCGAGCTAATTATTATTATTGTCGTTATTGCTTGATTTGCATGCTGATTTTTACAGCGAATTATACGTAAATCGTGCATATATCTCCTTAAACACGGGAGTATTGGTGCATTGCATATGGATGTTTATTTTGGCAGATGTGAACTAAATATTCATCTCTAGATCTTTATATGGGAATATAATTTTCTGGCGTTTCAGGAACGAATAATAGGCCTTTTGGACGCGCAAAAATAGGTGTTTTTTTTTAAAAAAAAAAAAAAAAAAAGTCTCAACACTACCCCTGGCCAAGTACTTTTCAGAAAACAGCAACAATGTCAACACACAACAGTTTTGCTTCTCGGTAGTATAGCCGGTCATGTCGCTTAGAACCTGACCTTAGCAGCCTGCAGGTAACGGGACATGGCCACATTCCACGTTCGGGAATGTCCATGTTTTAGGAACGCGAGCATTTACGTTTCCCACGTTATAAAATAAACAATATCATTTCCACATGTCTGCTAAGTGCTAAGAACCTGACTTAATTAGGCGTGACTCACTCATAACAGCATAGGCATGTAGAACTATGCTGACAGAAGGCGAACGGTATTTCCACCAACCCATGCACAGTTGTATTCTTCCCACAGTTTGAAACTGTTGTGTGTACAAGGCTACAAGCTAGATTTCACACCCAAAACAACTAAATGGAGCCTCCTAATGACATTTCCAATCTTGCTTGTCAAGTTGTCTTTATGTTCAGCAGCAGAATCAAATGCTGGACTATTGTCCCTGGTTCCGGTAAGTGTCATCAGCGTATTATTCGGCATATACATTGCTTGACTGAAACAGAAGGGAAATGAAGATGGTACGCCTTGCCTTGCATCTTCTCAAGTCAAACATCTCTTTTCTCAGGTAGCATGTTCGAGTTCCCTACTTGGACAATTCATTAAATTTTCCAGACTTCCTCGTCGGTTGACTTACCACTGTAAATTCCCTTGCCCTCTTACAGTTAGTTCATCAGACATTTAGCACAATGCCACTTGCTAAACAGACGGTTCCTAACTAAGCACATGCTGAAGTAAGATACTTGGATGGTTATGCTTCGGTTCTGGTCTTCATCAACTCCCTAGCCTTCCTGCACAAACCAAATGAATGAAAACAGTGTCAACTACTCATCAACCGTTGAATAAAAATATTGAGTAAACAAACCGTTGCCAGCTTGGGTTTGCTCATCTGTGCAACTGCTTGTGATTAACATGATGAGCGATTTGTCAAGCTACTACATTTCTTTTAAAATACAGCCAAAAGAGCAAAAAAATAAAATAAAAAAGGGTTGCAGGTTACCGTAGCTCTCTCTCGATCTCGTCACTCCCAGGATCTAATTTTTTTAGCATCTAGGAGAGCGTCATGAGCTTGCTTGTACTCCTGGACATAGCACATCCATACAAGCACAAGAGACAAAACAATTGTTCAGCTAATTGCAAGGTAAATATGCAGAATAGGGAGCAGATGTGTATCTCACTTTGAGTAGCATGTGAGCTGCAGCCTGACGATAGCAAGCTTTTGCCCAGTCTGGTCGCATCATCCTGCACCGATAAGCATCTGAGAGAGCACCTTCACCATCACCCATTAGCAGCTTGCAGAGGCTCCTGTTTGAATATAGCGTTGCATCTGGTGCATCATCTAGAATCTGTGGTAAAAGATGACAGGTTATAGGACAAGGTCATACCAAGCTTAAACTGATAAAATGGAAGGTATATTTTAACAGTTCCATAAACTAGATTTTAACAGTTGCATCTAGAGTATAGACTTTGAACATGAAAATAGACAAGTAGCCTGTCTACAGACTTCTTTGACCAACTATTCATTCTGTGGCGTAGTATGTTGCAGCCCTTTGAAAAGATGAACAAAGTTTGAAGTAATGTCATCAGTACCTAATCCAAGCATCTAGGAGAGGGCAATCTGTTATTCCCAATTGGACACCTAAAATCTGAATGCACTACATGTTAGAACCAGATTCATTCTATTTCAAAGAGTTTAGAATGTGTACTTCAAGGCATTCTTCATTATG
Source organism: Hyparrhenia diplandra (assembly GCA_015847255.1). Classification (NCBI taxonomy): domain Eukaryota; kingdom Viridiplantae; phylum Streptophyta; class Magnoliopsida; order Poales; family Poaceae; genus Hyparrhenia; species Hyparrhenia diplandra. The sequence continues at coordinate 131,742 of JADLZK010009596.1, read as the reverse complement.
TAAGGCCTCGAGTGGTACCAATTTTAGTTCCTCTATCAAAACTACTCATAACTACACTGAAACACATAATAACTGCATTGTACTCGAGCATCAGCACACGGCTCAAGTACTCAGAGTAAGTCAGCATGTGACCTTGTCATCAGGTGTTTAGGATTGTTTCCTGTGGATGCAGTCATCCTTCCAGTGCTATCCATCATCGTCAGCTTACTTACTCTGCATTCTTTCATGGCCATAATGCAATTTGTAGTATCACTGTTTCAGTTTCATATGCAATCTGTCTAGGTATTTTTGGTGCATTCAAGAGGTTATCAATCCCTTAGGTTGTCCTAAACATTCTGAACTTATCATATTGAAAAACATGCAAGTACGTTCTTGTGTGTGCGTTGTTGGGGGGGGGGGGGGAGGGTGCCTTCAACATTCTACTTTCACTACTGAGGTATCAAACACTGTGAGCACCAATAACATTTTGCAGTCAGTCCCTTTTTAACAAAAATAAGACAATCTGTAGCCCTTCCAGATAGTGCGCAAAGACTTACCAAACTATACATTTTCGATGCGAACTCATACTCCTTTCTCTTGAATGCCATATCTGCCTGTGACTTGAACGAAGCTTTTCTTCCTTCAATCAGTGCTCCATCCTAAACAATCAAACAACAAAAGTTAAATGCTACCCTGATTGAAAATTTGAATCCTAGAATGACATTTGTCCATGATGATTTCCAAAATCAAAGAAACTTAAACATCTTGATATCTAAAATCTGCATAGATTGGGAGCTAGATCGCTTGCTCTTGCATATACACTTAAAGCTCTTAACCTCCTATCTTCACCATGCACAGAGACACAATACGTATGTAATATTCTGAATCTGAAATGGGGAAAACTTTTAGTAAGGCAGATGAGTGTTCAACTTCTTGTCCAAATAAAGTGACATATGATCAGAACGTAGAATATATTGAGCGGTTTTATTTATAATAAAAGAGGTTCTATTTATACATAAACTTGAAAGGGAAGGCCTTATAAGGGGCCATACTTAAAACATTAAGAGATGGGAACGATTCATGATTAAAGATCCAAAAAGTAGCCTCAAAACCAGGAATAAAAAGAGTATCATAGATTATTGTATGATGAGCATTCTAACTATAAGTAACATACCAATGGCATCGCATATTTCAATTTTGCATATGAGATTACTCCATCAATACTCCAGTTTGGTACATTAGGAATTGGTGAAGTCAAGGGAAACAGCATTTCAACTTCTTCTCTACAATCACTTATCGCAGCAAGCTCTATTGGCAACCTACCCAACTGCAACATGAGGGGAGGATTGTCATTTTGCAAAAAAAAAAAAAAAAAAAAAAATTAATGACTAAATTCAACAAGTAACCCAAAAGGTGCGTGGAAACAAACAAAGAACCAGGATACATAGAATTTTGGAACAAGAAGTTTCAAGAAAGATTTTAACCCAACAAATATATATACTCTCAAGTCTCAACATGCAAACATACATGCCTGGCATAGCATGGCATCTACTACAATGTGTGGTGCTGTTAAAAAAACACTATTAACAACTAGTGCAAAGATCAATATGAACAAAAAAAGTACTGACAGAAAGGGCTCAGATAGATGTAATAGAACAAGAGTAAAGACCAAATGAGTAACAAGAATTTCTAGTTCTCTCCTATGTTGCATGTCTCCATTCTAGACCAATTATACAAGAAGTAACCACATAATTCGGTATATGATGATGCCAGGTGGAAAGCATGCATGCTTTGGTAAATCCGATAATATAAACTAAGGATAGCATAATCAGGACAACATTTATAGAAATATAAAACATATAAAACTGACATCATCTGAAAGTTAGGGTCGGCTCCGACCTTCAACATAATCTGAATGAAGTTGGTATAACCTCCTCCTATAGCGACCGCCCGGAGGAGATGTAACTGTACCTTTTCCATTAACATCAGCACCAGCCTGTAAAAAAACACTGTACATCGAAAAAAATAAAAATTGGCACAGCTGATTTGAGTAAGCAAAAGATTGACACAACAGTAGTTGAATAAACAACTCAAGAAAGATACTAGCCTTGATTAGAAGCTTCATGCACTTCAGTCTACGGTTTACAAGAGCTCGCATCGGTGGAGTGCCAATGTCACTGAATATGTTGTTGGGCTGAAAGAAGATTAGGAGCATTTCTCATTCGTCTCTTGAGTAACAAGGAAACCCAAAATCTATGGTCATGACAGCTAAAGCGAGAACTAGAGAGACAAATCAGTTGTACCTGCATTGCTTCTAATGCATGTAACATTCATATGATGATAGCTATGCAACGATGAAGAGATTAACTTTCATTGGATAGAACATACACCATGAGTGAAGGGTTTGAAATATATGTACTGTTCATAGTTGATCATTTCACCATATTGCCTTGTTGGCCGACAACTACCAAACATCCATGTTTAAGTGTTTAAAAATATGTTTTTAGATATATTAGTTATAAGAAGAAGAGGACCACATACATTTGCATGGTGATCCAACAGAATCTTTAAAGTCTTATCCCCGCCTTTGCGGCAAAGAAGATGTAGTGGTGTCCCATGGCCAAAATCTATGTCGACGGTATCCCTTTCGAAAGCAGGAACTCTGTTACATTACGAGGATCCTACGATTGTGAAAAACAATCCCATAAGTCATGAGAACAGAATAAACAGAGTAGAAAGTAGTAATAAACATAAATGTGGCTGCGAGTAATAATGACATAATCGCGCACTGACTTTTGCGCTGCACACGTATCATGGTACGATGAACCAACCAACTTTTGCCAGTAGTAACATAACAAAAGCAAACAACTGTTTTGAGGTACAAAAAAAGGTGCTTCCAAAATGGTAGCGATGGGTGACGTGACCGACACGTCTCGGGGGCGACGGCGGCGCCGTCATCGCCGGGAAGGAAGTGGCCGCCGGGGAGTCCGTACCGTGGACATGGGACACCGCGAGGCAGAGCCTTGGGTCCTTCCAGCGCGCGACCCGGTTCAAACCCACCTATGAGAGATCGCATAGATACCCCACAAACGCCACGCGCGGCGGCGAAGGTGGAGGAGGGGAGGGGGGTCCGGGCCGACCTTGGGGCGCGTGCGCCAGTCGCGGGAGGAAGACGACGAAGGAGGGGCAATTGAGGAATTCTATGGGCAATTGTGGCTAGTACCGGCAAACCCTCCACCCGCCGCCACCCGACCAAGTTCACCTAGGGTTCGAGGACGGGGAGACTCGCAACCCTGTTCGGATCCCGAAGAGTTTGTGGGAGGAGAGGAAATTCTCGGCGGCGACGCTTCCCTGTGAGTGAGCGAGATCGGTGGACGAAGGAGCCGAAGAAGATCGGTTTCGCGGCCGAGATCCGGGGAAAGGAGAGAAGGAGACCTTCGTCGCCAAGCTCATGGCGAATCGAGGGCGAGAAGGGCGTGGACCTAATCGTCCGCGCGCAGGAGGAGAGAGGAAGGAGGAGTGGGCGTCATGGGGAGGAGGAGGCTGGCCACCTCCCTACTACCACCCCCACATGGGTCCGCCGCCACCCCTGCCGCCGCCACGGGGGCCATACGGCACTACCCACCTCCACCGCAGTTCCACCAACCTCCACCTCCACCACCGCAAAACCAGAATCAGTACCAGCAGCGCCCATTCAGGCCAAGAGGAGGCTACCAGGGGGGCAGAGGTGGAACTCAGATCAACAGGGGCAGACAATATCAGGGATCTTCCTCAGGGCAGAAGGGGGGAGAACAAGCTGCTGCACCTACTCAGAACTCACGGGGGTGAGAACAATCCTAAATCATCTGTTGATACTGATAACACCAAGCTGCCAGAAGGAATTCAGATCCCTAAGGACAAAAGCAAGGTGAATTGCTTCAATTGTGGAGACCATGGTCACTTTAGTACAGACTGTCCTAAACCTAGAGCTTGCTTCATATGCTTTCAGAAAGATCATATTGCTGAAGATTGTCCTAGGTGGAGTGAGCCCATTACTGCTGCAGAATACCTGGGAAGTGCTAGTAAGGGACTGGGTTACTTTCATGTAGATGTGCAGGAGAAAGAAGATAGGTTCAGGCTTTGGAATGGACAGGAAAATTGTGGAATATTCACTGTAGAGAAAGGTAGTCTTAGCAAGGAAGAGATAATCAAGCACTTGCGTAAGGTATTTGATCAGAACTGGCAATGGATTCTCAAACCACTGGAGGACAGGAAGTACCTGATCAGGTTCCCCCCAGATAAGAAAGTGGAAACATTCATATTTGCTGATGGCACCTACTTCTATCTAAAGGAAGAAACTGTGATGTGTTCTCTCAAAACCTGGAATGGGGATGTAATACCAGTGGGAAAGCTAGAAGATGTCTGGGTCAAGATTAGAGGTATTCCACCAAAGTGGTGTGATTGGCTCACTTTGAGACAAATCTCTTCAACCATTGGAAATCATAGAAGTGGATTGGCGGTCCTTGTTTGCAAGCTCATTTACTATGGTCGGGTAAAAGTTGAGTGTAGGGATCCAGTGATGATTCCAGTCAACGGGGTAATGGAAATGAAAAAAGACATCTATCCGATTTCCTTTGAGACAGAAGGGGGGTGATCCAAGCTGAGCTTGGGGCTGGAAATGATGATAATGATGTAAATGGATCGGCATACTTTGATCAAGATGAGGATGACTTGATGGGAGATGATGAAGACAAGGAAGGGAGGATGGGAAAAAGGACCGAGAAAGATAATGGTGGGAAAGATAACAATCAGAATCAAAGAAATTTCTCTACACCAAAGCATGGTAAAACTGTGTCCAAGGAAAACTTCTTTGAACAAAGTGCTGGGAGAATCTTTGATCAAAAGCTAGAAGAATCTGTGTGTGTAAATCTGCTCAGAGCCATGGAGTTAGAGGAAGTGATTGAAGAGGAGGAGATGGAAGATATTGTAGATCAAATTTGTGAGCAAGATAAGGACCTGATCAATCTTCCAACTGAATGGATTTATGACAGCCCAGATGGAAAAATAACAAAAACAGTTACACAGTTAGAAGTGACCAAAGACGTATTACAGGGTTGTGAGACCAAAGACAAAGAAAAGACACATGATGTGGTGATTAATGTTAACAATCCAGAGTTGGGGACCAAATTTGATGTAGATATGACAGCTGTTGAGTCTAAGGCAACAATAGCAGCAGCCAAGAGTAAGGTAGATGCTGAGGAAAGAGTAGTCAAGAAAAGAGGCCAAAAATGGGGACCCTCTATCCCTGAAAGGCAGAGTAAAAGGCACCCTGTAGGAGGTGGTACTATGTTGGAAAAAAGCTCAGAACCTGAAAAAGCAACAAAATCTGGAGGTTACTACAGGTAATCAGACAGTATTTGCTTTATCTGAACCTTCTTTAATTTCTATTGCTGCTGCTGTTGGCCTAGAATTAGACATTAATTCTGATAGCTTACATAATGGTATCAATAGTATTCTGGTTTTAGATAAGGAAAGAAATAGGACATATAGTGAGATATGCCAGGAAAATAATTGTTCTTTGAAGTCTGTTGTTGGGAATGAACATGGAGAGTTGCCTCCTATCATTACCAAGCCTTCCAATAGTGGTATAGTCAAAAAAGGATAGTAGGGCTAATAGTAGATTAGCTAAAGAAATTCTAGAGCAAGTAAGTAGAGATAGTGGCAAGTATGATAAGAATAACTCGAGATGAATAAGGGAGTGAACCCTTTTCATGTTCTAGATGTAGAAAATGCAGAGTTAGAACCGACCACTTTTGCTAGATGAAGCGAGAATGGTCAAGGGTTAGAAATAGAAAGAGTAGGAAAAATAAGAAGATTATTAGATGATAGCTCTTTTTGGAATATTAGAGGACTAAACAGAGTTGGCGGGTTTCCTCGCTGTAGTAGGTAGGATTAGAAACACGCATGCCGATATTGTGGGTCCGATAGAGACTAAGAAAAGAATCCTTTACTCTGGTTATCTTAAGAATCTAACCAATAACATTCCTTTTACCTGGCATATTAAACCTTCTAGAGGTAGTGCGGGGGGTATTCTAGTTGGTCACAATTCTGATAAGTTTGGTTCTTATATTACTTGATGTATTAGATTTCTCTATTAGTATTATGATTACCGATAAGAAAACTAATTTTTGCTGGAAGTTGATAGTAGTCTATGGTTCCCCATATGAGGAGGGTAAGAGGGAATTCATAGAAGAACTAGATAGTGTTTTGTTAAACTGGCAGGGTCCAACAATGGTAGCTGGTGATTTTAACTTGGTTAGATTTTTAAGGGATAAGAATAATGGTATTATAAGTTTCAGATGGGCAGAGGCCTTTAATGAGTGGGTAGACAAATGGGCTTTGCTAGAGATTAACCCTAGTAACATTAAATACACTTGGACAAATAATCAAGAGAGTCCTGTTTTGGCAAGGATAGACAGAGTCTTTGTCAATACTGAGTGGGATCAAGCTTTTCCCATGGTTAGCCTTTAAAGGGTTAGAAAAGTTACCTAGTGACCATAATCCTCTAGTTTTAGATTCTGGAAATAATTCTTTTATGGTCAAAAAAGATTTAGATTTGAAAAATGGTGGATTCGAAAAGAAAGTTTCCATAAACTAGTTCGAAAGCTTGGTCTACTCCATGCCGGGGGAGTAGCATAGATAGATGGCAAGAAAAAAAATAGGACCCTTAGGAGACTAGCTAGAGGATGGGCTGCCAATGAAGTTGCTGCAATGAATAAAGAGAAAGTTGAGCTCTCTTTAGAATATAATGACCTAGAAGCTGAATTAGAATCTAGAGCTCTAACGATCAAGAATTGATTAGGTTTAGAAAGATATCCGGAGATCTAGACAAAATTTGGGCATTAGAAGAAATCAAAGCAAAGCAAAGAGCTAGAGATAGAGACATCAAAGAAGGGGATAGGAACACAAAGATATTTCCATGTTTGTTGCTAATCAAAGAAATAGAAAGAAAAGGATAGAAGGTTTAGAGGGACCGGATGGCTTTTTAGTTGAGGATCAAAAGGGGATGCTAAAAATAGCTGTGGATTTTTATAAGGAGTTGTTTGCCAAAGAAGATAGGCCACAAGTTAAACTAGGTAGTAATTTTTGGAAACAGGAAGACCTAGTTACTAGAGAAGAAAATGAGTTCCTAACTAGACCTTTCACTGAGGAGGAAATTAAGACTGCTGTCTTTAGTTGCTATGTCGATGGATCTCCGGGGTCCGGATGGAATCTCTTTTATTTTCTATCAAAAGTATTGGGAGATTATTAAGGATGACCTCATAGAAATGTTCAATGATTTTCATTCAGGAAAATTAGATTTATATAGATTAAACTTTGCTCTTATCACTCTAATCCCCAAGGAAGAAGGGGCAAAAGCTATGAAGAAATTTAGACCAATTAGTCTAATAAATTGTAGTTTTAAGATTTTTTCTAAAGTTCTCTGACTTTAAGGCTAGGAGAGGTTATTGATAGATTAGTAACACCTAATCAGAGTGCTTTCATCAAAGATAGGTATATTTTGGAAAGTGTGGTAGTAGCCCATGAATTAGTTCATAGTGTGCACAAAAATAAAGAAGAGGGGTGTGTCATCAAGTTAGATTACGAAAAAGCCTACGACAAAGTTAACTGGGACTTCTTGTTAGAGATCTTAACCACTAGGGGCTTCAACCCTAAGTGGATAAGTTGGATAGATAAAATCCTGAAAAAGGTTCAGTTGGGGTAATGATCAATGGAGAAGACAAGAATTTCTTTAAAACAGGGCAAAGGCCTTAGACAAGGGGACCCTCTGTCCCCAATTTTGTTTAACTTGGTTGGTGATGTTTTAACAAGGATGCTGATGAGAGGAGTAGATAATGGTCTAATTAGAGGGCTAGATGAGAGATTTAGACCAGGAGGGATAGTAGCCCTTCAGTATGCTGATGATACCATTTTATTTTCTGATACTGACCCCCAACATCTTCTCAACCTAAAGAGCATACTCATGTGGTTTGAACAAATCTCAGGGATGAGAGTTAATTTCCATAAAAGTGAGATAGTGGTGATGAATAGTTCTCAAGAGGAATCCCATGAGATAGCACACATGTGTTTTCATGTCCCTTAGGAAGCTTCCCTATAAAATACTTAGGAGTACCCCTTCATTTTGAAAACCTTAGGAGAGAAGACATCCAACCCCTGGTGGATAACCTTTTAGATAGAATAGCAGGTTGGAGAGGAAAATTACTATCTCATGCAGCTAGAGTAACTCTTATTAGGACATGTTTAGCTAGTATACCAATTTACCTTCTTTCATTTATTAAGTTTCCAAAATGGGCTATTAAAACCTTAAACACACATATGGCTAATTTGGCGTGGAATGACAAGAGGAGAAACATAGGATCCATCTAGTAAACTGGGATAGTTTATCTGTCCTCAAAGATTATGGGGGCCTAGGAATACCAAGCTTAAGGGACCTCAATATTTGTCTTTTAGCATCTTGGGTCAAAAGATATAATTTAGATAGTAATAAGATGTGGAGGCAGTATCTGGACTTCAAGTACAGAACAGATGACCCAAATATTTTCTATAGCCCCACATTAGGTGCTTCTCAGTTCTTTAAGGGTATTATTTGGGCTGCAGCTGCTGCCAAACTAGGGTATAAATGGCAGGTGGGTAATGGTAGAAAGATCAAGTTTTGGGAGGATAACTGGCTGGGTCCATCTAGCTTAGCTATTCAGTATTGGGACATTTACATTCTAGTGCAGGGAACAGAATAGTACAATTGCAGAAATTTGGGATGGGATGGATCTTAAATGTACATTTAGAAGAGGGGTTAACCAGAGATTGATGAATTTGTGGGAGGAAGTAGTACAGTTAGCAAGCACTATAATTTTTTCTGAAGAAGAGGATTCCATGATTTGGCAGTTTGAAACTTTAGGCATTTACTCTTCCCAATCCCTGTATAAGATTGTAAACCATAGGGGTATTCTACCAACTCATGTCCCAGCTCTGTGGAGAATTAAAGTCCCTCCCAGGGTACATTTCTTTTTATGGTTACTAGCCAAGGGTAGAAACCTAACTAGAGACAATGTGAATAAAAGAAAGAAACTGGATGACTTGTCTTGCCTTTTAAATGATTGAACCTGAGACAGGTCAACATCTATTTTTTGAATGCTTTGTGTAGCTAAGCAATTATGGATTGCAATGTCAGAAGTTCTAGATAGACAGGGTTGGGCAGGATTTCCTGTCAATAGGTCAGATGTGGCTTAGTGATAAAAATTTCTTATACACAACATATTTTGTGCTGGAGCTTTGTGGGGTTTGTGGAAACTAAGGAATTTTATTTGTTTCCGGAGAGGGCCTTGGCTAGATGTCGAGGAATCTGTTGTTCGGTGTAGTGGCAATGTTACAATCTTGGATGATCCCATGTCCAGTGGAGAAACAACAGGAGTTTGGTGTCAGACTGTCCAAGTTGAAAGAGATAGCTTCGAGACAAGCAAGAATCTGTTGTTAGGTAAGGTAGAAGATAAATGGGATAGGTTCATGTTTGTTAATGCTCTTGATTGGGCAAACACTGAGATCCCCCGAGATTGAAGCAAAATTGTCAGAAAACAATCTGGAGAAGAATGGCAGATGCTGGATGAATCTGATGCCGAACCAAGCTGATGAAGCCTGAAGCATCAAGACAAAGCTATGGGAGCTGGGTGAATCAAGACAGTGCGGCTGTTGAATCAAGTTTATTACATTTTCAGTTTTTACTGTAGTTGTCATGCTATTGTCGAAGTCTGCGATGAAAGCCTGAAGCATCAAGACAAAGCTATGGGAGCTGGGTGAATCAAGACAGTGTGGCTGTTGAATCAAGTTTCTTACCTTTTCAGTTTTTACTGTTGTTGTCATGCTATTGTCAAGTCTGCGAGCTTTCAGGGTTTTCAAATGGGATGTAATAATGGACGGGTGTAACCCACCTCAGCGCTGTAAAAACTGAATATTGTCCTTGTGTTTTGAATGCAATGGCAGGGGCTTTGCCCTTTAACTCAAAAAAAAAAAGCAAACAACTAGCGATCAGCTAGCCACATGAAAGATGAAACTATCAGATTTCAAGTTAAAAAGAACTTCGACAATTCTATTGCGGTTGAATTGTTCCCTCCACATCAGCATACTTAATAATACAAAACAGAACTGGTATGTGCATATGTAGTGGAGAGAAACCTGTGGAGGCAGCATGGTGTAGAGCAGTCCATCCTTTGTCATCTGATTTCATTAGCTCACCACCATGACCAAGCAAATACTTCACGGTTGAAACATCGCCAGAGTAAGCGAAAAGCATATACCGGTGTCACACCTGCAATTAAAGGCACAAAACCACGAGTTTGCATATCTCATACAACCAAGTAACAAAAGTAATACATAAACAGCGGCCGGTCTCCAGAAGGGTTGAAGAGTTAGGGAAGGACCTTCATCTCCAGTGATATTAGGATCACCCCAAGTTCCTCGACCAGGTACTTGCAAACGCCCGAATGTCCTCTGCATGCCGCGCAATGCAAAGACCCCAAAACCATGCTCTCTAGTAATAGAAAAGACTTCTGCTCGGTTGGCAATCCCTATCCCAAGGGTCTTTATGATACCTTTGCCCGAAGCATATACAAGAAGAAATAACGAGTAAGGAAGCTAATAAGCAACATATAATGTCGAGCCAAAAACTCACTAATGCGAAGGTAACTAAGCAAGATGCAGAAGCACGCAACATTCGCAAGACACACATACAACAAACACATGCGTGCTATATTTGGCAAGCCACACATATTTCGAAGACCTATGTGGTAAAAATAAAAGGACTACTTGTCGGTTGCCAATTCCAATGCCAAGAGCCTTTATAGTGCCAGTTTTTCCCAAAGCAAATGAAGAAAATAAAAATCGATAATGTGAAGATAACAGAGCAAGTTGCAGCAAACACAGGGGCATTCTGCAAGACGCATATGCAAAGGCTTCCGAGTACATGAGAAGGTGCAAATTGAAGGGGATGGAATGGAACCGGAGCATAATTGAGGAAATGGTGCATCCCATACTGATCAAGGATTCGAGTTATTACAATCAACGAACTAAGGGTAATGCTGTTGCATTCATTAGGCAACACAGAAAAATTTGTCATCCACTGAACCACTAACCCAAAGCCCATTGTTTGTTAGGTCATGATAAGATGAGAGCAGACACAAACAGCACACTAATTCCATTTAAAACAAATCTCCAAAGACACGCGAGCATATGAAGCCATGAAGACAACTCAAACATCGACAAGCCAACACCCACCAAATTGAACTGGACTTGCTAGGGTACATCCGAGTCCGCACGGGAGCACGAACAAAACTTTGCAAATAGGAGCGAATACGGTGGCTAGTTGGGGGGTACCTTTGACGCTGGGGAGGTCCCCCTTTGCGACCACCGAGGAGAGCGGCTTGGTGCACATACACGAGAGCGATCGAGAATGTGAGCCATCGGAAATGAGTGGTGGACGGAGGAGCATTCAGTAGATGATGAAGTGAGAGTGGAGGGAGGACGTACTGTCGCCCTCGACGGAGGGAGGGCGTAGATGAAGAGCGCGCCGCCGCCATGGCTCCCGATCGGCTCAGCCTTCTTCGCTTCGGCGGAAGGAGGCAGCGGGTGGCCCCTACCGACGGGCCGACGAGTGGGACCAGGACAGGACCGGTTTAGTGCTGTGTGGTGCGCCGGACCGCCGGTGCAGGTAGAGGGGAGATGGAGATGGGCTGGGTATGTAATTCATGGCCCAGAACTAAACAGGGCCGGGTCGGGCCTCCAAGAGGGAGCAAAGCACAGTCCAAACGCGAAAAACAGAAGTTGTCCCTTTGAATTGTTACCGTTCCGTTGCCTACTCCGCCGGCTATCTTTTACAAGAGGACCAGACCTGCCGCCGTGTGCTGCCTGAGGCTGCTAGCCGCCCTAGCCCCGCCTGAGGCACGAGCAGCAGCCACGCCCCATTGGGTTGTGGCCCCAGGTGTCTTGCTTCCGGTGCCTAGACGCCGCAGAGATTGCATCGAGAGCCCTTGAAGCGGCCGTTGTGCGTGATGCCCGCAAGGTGTTTGAAAAAAGTTCCAACCCAGCTAACAAGGTACGCCACATTCGGGCCATCCACTTGGACCTCAAATGTTTTACGGGTTTGATTGTTTGATTTTATATGCCAAACTTATGGAGCTCTGAATGATTCTTGCCCTTGTCTAATATGCCTCATACTCTGATTCTGCTTTTCCTCCTAGTACTATTACTGTTGTTTTCACCTGATGCATTCATTGCTAGGAAACTTCAATGTACATATGATTTGATAAGGCAAGCTAGATAAGTAATCTTCACTGATCGCATAAGGATGTGTAAAATGCTTGACATTACAACGAGTTCATCAGCTACAAAAGTATTTGTGGATTATTATTACTTTTATGGGTTTGAATGTCCATCCACTTGGACCTCAGGTATTTTATTTATGGGTTTGAATGTTGCTTGCCCTTGCCTAATATGCCTGGTACTTTGATTCTGCTTTTCCTCCTAGTACTATTATTACTGTTGTTTTCAACTGATGCATTCATTGCTAGGAAACTTGAATGTACATTCAGGTTTTTCAGCTTCTGTGTGTGTGCTTTGGCAAGGTAACTGTTGTTATCATGGCCGTGTTGTGTGTGTACTCTACTCTATTCCTGCTTAATGAAAACGCGCCATTGGCATGGTCGCAAAAAAAAAAAAAAAAAAAAAAAAGATAAGTAATATTCACTGATCCCATAAGGATGTGTAAAATGCTTCAGGTCCTAGGCTGAATATACACTCACAGTAACATTACAACGAGTTCATCAGCCACAAAAGTATTTGTGGATTATTATTACATTGAAGAAGATGCATCCGCATAGTGCGTTATAGCGGCAAGCAATCTTGGCATTGGGGGTACATCAAACTCCTGGAGGCCAGCAAGAACTCGGACTACTTCATCCATTGTTGGCCGATCGAGGTCATTATCTTGGATGCACCAACATGCAACTTTGCAAACCCTTTCGACCTCTTGTAAGTTGAAGTCACCTTGTAATTCTGGGTCCACCAAACTCTGCAGGTCTCCCTCATGAAGCTTGTTGATGGCTTGCACAGGGAAATAAGAAACATGGCAACTATTACCGGTGTGTACTTGTGGTGAGTTCCTCGCTCCTGATATGATTTCCATCAGTACCATACCAAAACTGTAGACATCAACTTTCGGTGTAATAGCAACTCCGCTAAGCCACTCAGGGGCAAGATACCCTGCAGTGCCTCTGAATGTAGTTAGAACTCTGCTATAGTCCCTTCCTACAAATGCTGCCATCCCAAAGTCCGCAATTTTAGGAACAAATGATGCATCCGTAAGTATGTTTTCCTGCTTGATATCACAATGTATGATGCATTCATGACAACTCTTATGCAAGTAGAGCAATCCTCTGGCAACTCCTATGGCTATTTGATACCTGGTATTCCAATTAAGGACCGGAGAATTGCTTTTAAACAGATGGCCATCAAGAGATCCATTTGGCATGTGTTCATAGACAAGTAGTCTCTTGTCACCACCACAGCAGAAACCAATCAATTTCACTAGGTTGATATGTTGGATCAATCCGATTGAGCTCACCTCAGCTCTGAATTGCTTCTCTCCCTGACGAGCACCATCAAGCCTTTTGACTGCTATGATAGTTGAGTCATTTAACACTCCCTTGAATACAGAACCAAAACCACCTCCTCCTAGCCTCTCGGAGAAATTTTTAGTAGCACGGCACAAATCATTGTATCTAAAGGCTATGATTCCCCCACCACTACCATGGATGTTGTGTAACGAAGCATTGCACCACTTGGATCTGTTCCTCCAAATCATCAACAAGTAGCATGAGCATTAGTAACCCAAAACCAATAGTACTTGCAAAAATAACAAGTCTTGGCATTCTTCTGTTCTTTCTCATCATACTTTGATAATCTCTTGCAGAAAGGCGAATGTAAAGAACATCTTGAGAATTTATACCATTACCATCATCTTGATTTACATTAAGCAAATCTCCATGCCACATAGAGCATATGCTATTGTTATAGGCATAAGCAGTCGGCAGGAGCAATCTCCGAGGCAAGCTTCCGCGCAATTGCTTTGTGAAGTAGCATCTTGTAATCTCCTGGGATCATAGGGCAATGTCACATAAGCTATAGGGTGGAACACATCGGTGGACCTAGCCGTGGAACACATTGCTACCAATGCACCAATGCTAGCAGTATTTCTTGCACACCCTCCCGTCCGATCATCAAGCTCCCAATCACGAGGTGACCTCTCGAGAGAAGCCCTCCATACAGCCACGTAATGGATTAGCATTGCCATTGCAGATCGCTGAAAGGTCCGCACACGCATACGATGTGCAGGAATCGGAAGTTGTCGTGCATACACGATACTGCCAAGACTTCGTGGCTTGTGACCAAACATTCAGCTCTAGTTGACCGGTGATGCTTCGTGAACAAATATGGAAGATGATTCATCAAGCAAGGTGTATGTGAAGTACACCTCTTGTCATTATCGACAAATGTCGAAGCTTTAAAAGTAAACCTTTAGTCCTTGGATCCATTTCTAGAAGTGCGGTCGCAAGACTTTGGTACGTAGCTACAAGTCCAATACACTACAAAGGGAGGCTTGCGGCTTCTTAGGAGCAACACCCCATCGGCATCTATTTCGACGGAGTATGAGTCGAGACCAGGATCGATCGTGCTCTTCTTTGAGATGAACTCAGCCGGATAAAACCCCGTGAACTTGTTTCGTCCCTACCTTGACACCGGGGAAGCCCGACATCCGTTGGGTAGTCAAAGCTCGCCACAACGGTACTACTTGCTGGGTTAGATGTTTGTTGTGTTTGGTTTCGAGATGAGGGCAAGGTTTCCATTGCTCATGAGAATGGCACCGGTGTTGCTTGTGCTATTGACAACAATGTCGGCAGCAGGGACCGGACTATGAACGATGCAGCACTGGGTGTTGTTTAGGGATGATGGCGAGGTTGCCATCTCCTATGGTTTTGAGTTGTACTAGCTTGAGCTCGGTGTCAGTGATGGGTCTCTCCCTATTAGCAACCCAAACAAAGGGTGAGGACTGGGATCTTGTTGAACCATATGCCGAGGTACCAGCCGGGGGAGGAGGTGTTGGTGGTGACGGTCTTGGGGGACTTACTCATGCTGCCTGCGGCGGGGACTTGGTGCTGAACTGGAAGAAGCCGAGAGCAAACTTGCCATTGCTTGAGACAAGCTTCTCGCCCATGACAAGGGGGCCTCGCTGACCGCAAGAGTATCACTCTTTGCAGTTGCTACCAAGCAGCATGTGGTGTGCAAGGAACAGCACAGGAGAAGTCCTCCAAGTAGCATGTGTAGGAGTGCCATGGCTATGGCTGTAGATAATATATATGGATGGATGGACTGCTACTCCGAGGAGGAAGAAGAGAGATTATATAGAAAGTGGATGCATGGAATGAAGTACAGCATCGATTGCGTATGTTCATGTAACGTGGATGGAACAGCAACGAAGCTGCAGGTCCAACTGCCTGCAGCACTAACCTTTTTTTTTCTTTTTCTTCAGAGATCAGCGCCAGCCACCTGACCTGGCTGCCAGTTGTACAACCACAAGGCCAGGAGAGGTAGGTATGTACTCCTTTAATAATATATAATTAACCCAAAATTGGCATCAAGATGATACTCTGGTTAGCAATTTCTGTAGAAATTTGTCATTTCAAATAAAAGGAATGCTCTGCATATTTGTGTAGCTGAGTTCTAGTATTTCTCAAAATCAATATAATAATTATAACGTTTTGAGGAAACAATTATACTAATGATTGTCAACGCCATTTAATCCTATAGAACCACTTAAGTTTCAGATCTTAGGGTGTCTGACCATTGGAAAAGTACAGGGGCTTAGCCGCCTCTGTATATTCTAGTCTCCGTCAGCTTACTTTGACCAGGCTCCAGGCATGCAGTGCTAGCTGCCAGCCATGCTCAAGCCCAATCACAAGGCTTCGCGTCATGATGCAGATGGAGCTGATTCCTCCACCGCCACCGGCTCACCACTGGGGAGTAGAATTCTTGCCCCAGTGTTTAGAGAACACACTCTCAGTCCTTATGCTCAAGAGGCTGCATTGGGTCCTTCTTGGCCTCCTTGTTGCTTGGTATTCAGAGCGTGGACCGCTTCAAAGTTCAGCTTGCAGTTCCCAGCTGCTTGTAGAGCTCTCGTTATTATTACAAACTCCTCTCTCGCCACTTTTGTCGTGTGGGAGGAGTAGAGATAGCAGCGGATCGGGTTCAGGGCGGGTATCCACGTTTTTTGGTTTTTCGGGTTTCGAATTTGGTTCTGGTTTTTCGCCCACGGTTTTCCGGTTCAGGTTTGGGTTCGGGTATACATGTGCATCAGGCCAGCCCGGCCCGGTAGGGCACGGGCCCTATCGACCCACGGGCTGCTCGGGTCGTGCCTGACCAGTCCTCCGTGCCGAGGGGTCAGCCTAGGCCCGGCACGTGGGCGATTTCCGTGATGGGCGGCCCGAAAAAGCACGGCCCAACAGTGGGTTTTTTCTATTTTTTGCGCTGAGCGGCTGGGTGGGCTGTTTTTTCTATTTTTGAGGAGATAACCGATGGGCTGGTGGCCCGGTGAATCTGTTATTTCTATTTCTTTATTAGATAGTTGACTGCTTTTCTTCTTTATTTAGGAGATGACTTTGGACCGGGCCGTGCCTAGGCGGGCCGGGCGTGCCTTGGGGTTGGCCTGTGCACGGCCCACACCGGGGACCTTGCCGCCCGGCACGGTTGCTTTCGGGCCGGGCTGAAAAACGGGCTCCGTGTCGGGTCACCATGTCGCGTGCTTTTTGCTCAGATTAGGGCCTTGTTTAGATTGCTAAAATTTCTAACCAAAACTTTCAAGTTTTCCACTCTCTTCCATCACATCACATTAAATATACTAAAAGATATATGTTCGAAGTATGAAATGTAGGTAAAAAAGTAACTAATCACACAGTTCGTTGTACATCACGAGACGATTCTTTTGAGCCTAGTTAGTCCTTGATTGAACAATATTTACCACAAACAAACGAAACGTGCTACATTGTGCTTGCAGAGTTCTAACAATTGCTACGGTTAGAAATTTTAGTAATCTAAACAAGGCCTAGGTTCAGGTTCGGGTTTGGCTTCGGGTTTTGTTTTTTCACCCGTGGATATCCAATGGATATCCGAAATAAATCATTTGGAATTAAAACTCATGTTTTATAATATGTTAATAATAACTTGTTTACTTAGATTATTAAAGTTATTCAAATTTGACTCATAAAAATATTTATACATGTGAATATGTTTATATATATTATGTTTTTCGGGTATCTATTCGGGTTTCGGGTATCCGCGGGTTTGGTTTTGGATATGGATTTTCACCCGAATCGGTTTCGGTTTCGACTTCAGGTTTCGATTTTGGGTGTACAGAGAGACTCCACCGATACGAACCCGATCCGTTGCTATCCTTAGAGCATCTCCAACCAACTCCTTAAAAAATAAGCTCCTATTTCTAATTTAGGAGTCAACTTATAAAATTTGAGGGCTCAAATTTGCAGTAAACTCTAATGGAAACTCTCAAAGTAAAGCCCCAAAAGTGGGATCATGTTGTCACCATATTCCACATGCTCTTGCTGCGCCGTGTTGGCCGCCATGGGCTGTTCGGGCTCCTTCACCGACGATGGCGCTGGGCCGGGCGCGCACATGCTCGCGCAGGCTGCGAGGGCGTCCTCATGTCCATCCATCGACGACGAAGATCAAGGTCCTCACCCCGCTCGATCGCGGCCTATCGGAGGACCCGGGCCTGCCGCCCATCTGACCCGCGCCCGATGCTCCTCTCACGACAAGAGCATGTGGCGCTGGCCGAGGCCGCATCTACACCACCTGGGTGAATGCCCGGGGCAGGAGAGGGAGATCTCGGTGGAACTCATGGCCCGCCGCTTGAGGGAACAAGGCCGCCGCCGAAGGGAAGGGAGGAGGAGGACCCGGGCGACGTCGGCATGTTGGTCACCGTCGATGGCGAGCGAGTACTCCACGTCCGGCGCCCGCGCTAGAGTTCCGCGACGAGCGGGTCAACCTCGGGGGCGTCTAGGTCTCCTAGGACCTTCACAATCGGATCTTTCCCCTCGCGGATGCCTTGACGCATGCCCACGCCATGCGGTAGTCATCTTCTCGGTTCAATCTTGTTGGTTGGGGGCAATAGTGGATGACCGGGAGGCGACGGCGGCGGTGTGGCAAGGACAGTGGGGGCGGCGTGTATAGGGTGACGAGACGGGGCAACGGGAAGGGGAGAAAGTGGGTGGGACCCACGGACGAGAGGGGATGGGGGTGGTATTTCCGGGCATCTAGAACTATAATTTGAGGGGCATGAAAAATGGGGGTTTATTTAGAGGCTCCAATGGAGTTTAGTTTTTACTCAAACTCCTATAATTTAGGGTACGTTCAGTCATCTTGTATCTTGTGGCTACCCGTCTTGTCCTTCATCAAAGCGCAGCAGCAGCAGCCATCGCCGCCAGTCCAACAACGACTCGAGTTAGGGTTCCGAGCTAGGAGAAGGGAGGGAGAGAAGGAGCATGGACTGCTGGCGGTCTGTCTTGGCCTGGTGCCAGAAGGGCGCCCTAAGCGTCGCTGCTCACATATGATGCAGCGGTGGACGCCGACGGCGGCGTCGCCCTTGGCCGCAACGAGCGCGATCTCAGTCTCCGCGGTGTCGATCTCGTCGCGGTGTGCGGTTCCCTAGCCTCCTGTCGATCCCGTCCCCGGCGATCCCCGTCTCCGTCGCCCTTGCGCGGTCGCCGTGGACTAATGGATTTTGGAGTGGAAAAAAAAAGGAAAAAGAAGTATCGCCGTGGGTCGCCGTGGTGGATTTGAACCGGTCGCGAGAGAAAATCTAGGGGGAGGCGGCTGGGAGGTGAGGTGAGGTGTAAGACACATCGGTCAAACTTTCGATCTCGGCCCTCGGTGATGAGATCTGGTGGTTGGTGATCGTCGGTCCAAAAATAGTAATAAGTGTGTCATTATAGTAGAGATGTATTGTAAGTAAAGTAATAAATTCATGAAACGTGTATAATTTAGACATCCTTTGCTTCTACATAAAGCGGCAACTTAGAAAGAAACAGATAAAACAATTAAGCATAGCAAGGGTATGTTTCAATATAGCTGGAGGGTGACCTTTGTATGCCTAAAATATTTTGACTGGTCAAACTATAAGAGCCTTTTCATAGATGCCATTATAAAATATGCTATACTCACCAATACCACCGAAAAATTCGATCTTTCACGTGTGCCAGCGTCATTTCAACTCTTACGTGTATGCCATTCCGTCCCCTAGCAGTTAGATTTCCACCGTTAGGTTGCCTGACATGTGGGCCCAACGGTGGTAAATGACCAGGTTACCCTCGTCTTCTTTCTCCTCCCCTCTTTCACTCACCTGGCCCCACATGTCAAACAAGAGAGGGAGGATGTCTCTTCGATGGGCAAAACAGAGGAGCGGCCACCGACCTTCGACAGGGAGTATGATTTAGGGCCTTACTTAATATAAGAAAAGCAAATGTACTAATCTGAATGGAATCTTTTACTTCCATAGTAGTTACCATTACCCAGCCATAATTGGCGCAGTGTAACCACAGCCAGAAGTTACTCGGAATCGGAACGCCCCTCGCCACCGCTGTTGGACGGACGTCCGGCCGGCGCGAGCGACCAGACCACCACCATGGCACCGCCGTCGCCGTGGCAAGGGCACGCAGTAGCCGTTGTTTCCGTGTCGTTGCTCATCAATTCTCGTCGTGGCACCGTCGTCCACCACCGCTATTGGCGTCAACTACGGCACCAAGGGCGAAAACCTCCCGCCGCCGGCGACGGTGGCGACGTTCCTGGCGAACCGCACCCGCATCGACCGCGTGAAGCTGTTCGACGATGAATCTGGACTCGGTGTTCTCGTCGATGAAGAAGCTCGGCAGCGGCACGGGCTTCCCCCTACGGCATCTACACCACGGCCATCCAGTCGGGCGTCTACTCCACCGAGAACCTCACGGCCAAGATCCTCTTCTGCCTCTGGTGGGGCCTGCAGAACAGCAGAACCTGAGCACCATCGGGCAGGGCCTGGAGGGCACGCACTACAAGGGGGAACAGCTCTTCTCCATCACGCTCGCCGTGTTTGGGCTCATCCTCATGGCGCTCCTCATCAGCAACATGCAGACGTACCTGCAGTCCATGACGCTGCGCCTGGAGGAGATGTTGCTCAAGCGCCGGGACTCGGAGCAGTGGATGCACCACCGCGTGCTCCCAGTCCCCGACGAGCTCCGGGAGCGCGTGTGGCGGGCCTGGCGGCACAACCAGTACAAGTGGCTCGAGACGCGCGGCGTGGACGAGGACAGCCTCGTGCGCAGCCTGCCCAAGGACCTCCGCCGCGACGTCAAGCGTCACCTCTGCCTCCGCCTCGTCCGCCGCGTCCCGCTCTTCGCCAACATGGACGAGCGCCTGCTGGACGCCATCTGCGAGCGCCTCAAGCCCAGCCTCTGCACCTAGTCCCACCTACATCGTACGCGATCGAGGGGACCCCGTCGACGAGATGCTCTTCATCATCCGGGGCCGGCTCGAGAGCTCCACCACCAACGGCGGCCGGATGGGCTTCTACAACCGGGGGCTGCTCAAGGAGGGCGACTTCTGCGGCGAGGAGCTGCTCACGTGGGCGCTCGACCCCAAGGCCGGCGCCAACTTCCCGCTGTCCACGCGCACCGTCAGGGCCATCTCCGAGGTCGAGGCGTTCGCGCTGCACGCTGACGAGCTCAAGTTCGTGGCGGGGCAGTTCCGGCGGCTGCACAGCAAAGCAGCTGCAGCAGACATTCCGCTTCTACTCGCAGGCTCGCAGCAGTGGCGCACCTGGGCGTCCTGCCTCATACAGGCCGCGTGGAGGAGGTACCAGAAGCGGAGGGCGGCCGAGCAGCGGCGCCGGGAGGAGGAGATGGAGGCCGACGAGGCCGCCGCGTCCGGGGTCTCCACCAGACGGTTCAAGACCACGCTCCTCGTGTCAGCTGTCGAAGGTCGGTGGCCGCTTCTCTGTTTTGCCCATCGAAGAGACATCCTCCCTCTCTTGTATGACATGTGGGGCCAGGTGAGTGAAAGAGGGGAGGAGAAAGAAGACAAGGGTAACCTGGTCATTTGCCACCATTGGACCCACATGTCAGGCAACCTAACGGTGGAAATCTAACTGCTAGGGGACGGAATGGCACACACACGTAAGAGTTGAAAATGACGCTGGCACACGTGAAAGATTGCATTTTTCAGTGGTATTGGTGAGTATAGCATATTTTTATAATGGCATCTATGAAAAAGGCTCAAACTATAAACCAGTATGTAAATATGCTACATGTGTGGTAACGAAACAATACAGTAAGCAAAATATATCTTGTGAGTAGTCATGGTATTATCTAAGCAACTAAACATAATGTTAATTGATTGTGTATATATGAAATAAGTAGTTGATAGTCATGTGAGTGCCATTTCCATATACTGGAGTCACACAAATCTTGGGGTGTTCCAGGGCTAAGCTTTTAGAATCGATCCTTGGTTTGTGATTTCAAAATTCTGCAGCTCTGAAAAGGCACGCATTTAGGGAATAGAAGCGTCTCCCAAAACAAAAGAGTTTGCAACTTCCTGATGAGCTAAATAGATATTTCATATGAACCATTGCTTCTGCTAAAACATGTTCTAGCAGTCATCTAATTTACCACAAAGAGTTGCAGCATATAGCTTACGAGCGATCATTTCAGAGCATCAAGTTTATCCCTAAGAAACTAAGATCAATTTACTGGTGATATCATCAGAATATTTGTTTGAGAAACTGAGATCATCAAAATAGTTGTTCTAACCTGATATCAGCAACTAAACATATTGACTTAAATGATATTTGTTTCAGTGAAACTGATTGTTCTAAACTGAATGAAGATAAAAAAACACTACAGCTAAAGTTATTTTTTCAGTCAATCTGATACCATTGATTGAATCAAAGCAGCTGCTCAAATGCTGAAAACCATGACCTTTTGCTGCAACAGCAGAATTGATCGCCAGCGGACAAAATCTGCACTTTTGCTCCGTCTGAGTGCGATCATTGCGTACTCAAGCCATTAGGTGACATCATTAAGCGAATAAGGCAAGGCAGGTAGAGATTTGCTTCCAGCGTGCTGTGCATGCACGGCTGCGTGCCTAGCAGGTGCCGCAGCGTGGCAATCGGCCGGCCAATCAGGCATGGCTGCTGCCTGTGGTTTGCGGAGCACGACATTACAGGCTTTATCTCACGTAGAGGATGTTGGATGGGAGAAGACGGAGGACTTCAAGATGGATCCAACCGCTACTGCTGCAACATCAAGCCATACAAGCTCCCAGGAAAGATATTCAAGATGCTTTTCCCCATCAGCGTGAGGGCATCCGTTGGCTCTGGGTTCTGCACTGCAGGGGAACTGGAGGAATCTTAGGGGATGACATGGGCCTTGGCAAGGCGATGCAGGTTTGCCATGCTCAGCGGCTGTCTGGATGCCGGGCGGCGCTACGGGCTGAGGGGTGGGGAGCGCGGTACAATGGTGCTTGACGGCGCAGCGCGCAGGCACAGAAGGCGGAGATGGCTGGTGCGACTGACCGGCCGGCGAGCGGCGCTGGGCTTGCGCTGTCTCGGGGCTGGCCGCGACTCGGCGGCGACTGGTCTTCTGCCACGCCCGCTACCCCTCCTACAACAGCATGCGCCCGCACTTGGCCCCGCTCGCGCTGGGAGGAGGAGGTTATGGTGCACACGGCCCCGACGCCGTGTGCAAAATCGTGATTCGTTTGTAGGGGAGGATGAGAAGGAGGATGCGGCGGATTGGAGAAGATGGCGTACCTTGTGTGGAGACAGGAGATTTCCTTCGCCAGTTTTTGACGGTGGGAAAATGTTTCTTTTTTAGAATTACACAGTTGAACGCAGACACTCATAACACGCATGCACACTACCCAATACACGTCACGCAAACCCGACGCTTTATCTTCTCCGACACTTCACGAAATCGCGATGGCTTTGGAATTGGGCCTCAGTACAGCCACGTTGCACTGCCCGACACCGTTGGTTTGGAATTTTACGGCAGAGGAATGAGCTAGTGACATGGCACAACGAAATGCCCCGGTTTGGTGCCAAATTCGTAAGGTAAAAGATTGCTTTCTTCTGCTAATGGAAATGGGTTACCCGATTGAAAAAAAAAACATACACATACCTGGACTCCAGCTCGCGCGCAGTGGCCGTGCTGCTTCCAGATAAGTTAGGCTGTGTTAGTGGGCCAATTGCTCCTGCGTACAAGTGACAGAATTGCTGATGGGCGTGGATGGTCGAGAATTGCTGATGGGCCGTGGGGTGGTCGGAGGCATCATCGGTCCGACTTCCCTTCCGATGGAAGGAGACTAGGACGGTGGCCCCACTGACGGCTGACGGGTGAGACTAGGACGGCGGGTGCTGTGTGGTGCGCCGATGCAGGTCGAGGGGGTCTGGGCTGGGGGTATTCATGGCCCAGAACTAAACAGGGTCGGGCCTTGAAGAGGGAGTAAAGCCCAGTCAAACGCAAAATACAAGTTGTCCCTTCGAATTGCTTCCGTTCCGTTGCCTACCCCGGCGATCTTTACAAGAGGACGACACCTGTGCCACCGTCTACTGCCTGAGGCTGCTAGCCCGGAGGCACAAACAGCAGAGACGCCCCATTGGGTTGTGGCCCAGGTGTGCTGCTTCCGGTGCGTCTCAGGCAGAGATTACATCCAGAGCCCTTGAAAGTGGCCGTTGTGCGTGCTGCCTGCAAGGTGTTTGAAAAAAAGTTCCAACCCAGCGAACAAGGTACGCCGCATTCCATGCCATCCACTTGGACCTCAAATATTTTATGGGTTTGATTGTTTGAATTTATATGCCACACTTGGGTGAATAGTACTAGCCCTTCCCTAATACTATGCCTCATACTCTGATTCTGCTTTTCCTCCTAGTACTATTACTGTTGTTTTCACCTGATGCATTCATTGCTAGGAAACTTGAATGTACATATGATTTGATAAGGCAAGCTAGATAAGTAATCTTCACTGATTGTATAAGGATGTGTAAAATGCTTGAGGTCCTAAGCTGAATATACACTCACAGTGACATTACAACGAGTTCATCAGCTACAAAAGTATTTGTGGATTATTATTACATATTATTACATTGAAGAAGATGCATCCGCATAGTGCGTTATAGCGGCAAGCAATCTTGGCATTGGGGCTACATCAAACTCCTGGAGGCCTGCAAGAACTCGGACTACTTCATCCATTGTTGGCCGATCGAGGTCATTATCTTGGATGCACCAACATGCAACTTTGCAAACCCTTTCGACCTCTTGTAAGTTGAAGTCACCTTGTAATTCTGGGTCCACCAAACTCTGCAGGTCTCCCTCATGAAGCTTGTTGATGGCTTGCACAGGGAAATAAGAAACATGACAACTATTACCGGTGTGTACTTGCGGTGAGTTCCTTGCTCCTGATATGATTTCCATCAGTACCATACCGAAACTGTAGACATCAACTTTCGGTGTGATAGGAATTCCACTAAGCCACTCAGGGGCGAGATACCCTGCAGTGCCTCCGAATGTAGTTAGAACTCGGCTATAGTCCCTTCCTACAAATGCTGCCATCCCAAAGTCTGCAATTTTAGGAACAAATGATGCATCCAGGAAGTATGTTTTACGGCTTGATATCACAATGTATGATGCATTCATGACAACTCTTATGCAAGTAGAGCAATCCTCCGGCAACTCCTATGGCTATTTGATACCCGGTATTCCAATTTAGGACTGGAGAATTGCTTTTAAACGATGGCCATCAAGAGATCCATTTGGCATGTGTTCATAGACAAGTAGTCTCTTGTCGCCACCACGGCGAGAAACCAATCAATTTCACTAGGTTGATATGTTGGATCAATCCGATTGAGCTCACCTCTGCTTTCCGAATTGCTTCTCTCCTTGACGAGCACCATCAAGCCTTTTCACCGCTATGATAGTTGAGCCATTTAACACTCCCTTGAATACGTAACCAAAACCACCTCCTCCTAGCCTCTCGGAGAAATTTTTTAGTAGCACGGCACAAATCATTGTATCTAAAGGCTATGATTCCCCAGCACTACCATGGATGTTATGTAACGAAGCATTGCACCACTTGGATCTGTTCCTCCAAATCATCAACAAATAGAAGATGAGCATTAGTAACCCAAAACCAATAGAACTTGCAACAATAACAAGTCTTCGTATTCTTCTATTGTTTCTCATCATAGTTTGATAATCTCTTGCAGCAAGGCGAATGTAAAGAACATCCTGAGAATTTATACCATTACCATCGTCTTGATTTACATTAAGCAAATCTCCATGCCACATAGAGCATATGCTATTGTTATAGGCATAAGCAGTGCAGGAGCAATCTCTGAGGCAAGCTTCTGCGCAATTGCTTTGCGTTGTAGCATCTTGTAATCTCCGGGGATCATAGGGCAATGTGACATGAGCAATAGGGTGGAACACATCAGTGGACCTAGCTGTGCTTGTGTTGCTACCAATGCAGTCTAACGGCGTATTTCTTGCACACCCTCCTGTTCGATCATCAAGCTCCCAATCATGAGGCGACCTCTGAGAGAAGCCCTTCATACAACCACAGAATGGACTAGCATTGCCATTGCAGACCGTGAAAGGTCCACACACAGCATATGGTGTGCAGAAATCAGAAGGCTGTGCATATACAGTCTGCCAAGACTCTGTGGCTTGCGACCAAACATTCAGCTCTAGTTGACCAGTGATGCTTATTGGAACAAATATGGAAGATGATTCATCCAGCAAGGTGTATGTGAAGGACACCTCTTCTTTGTTATCGACAAATGTGGGCTTAAGCAAACCTCTAGTCCGTGGATCCATTTCTAACAGCGCATTCAAGGCCGATACAAGCTCCCCTAGTTTTCCAGTTGGCGGGTCCAGATTACACTACAAAGGGGGCCTTGCGGCTTCTGAGTAGCAACACCCCGTCGGCATCTATTTCAACGGAGTATGAGCCGAGACCAGGATCGATCAGGCTCTTCTTTGAGATGAACTGCCGGCTAAACCCTGTGACCTTGTTTCGTCCTACCTTGGCACCAGGAAGCCCGACATCCGTTGGGTAGTCGAAGCTCTGCCACAACGGTGCTACTGCTGGGTTAGATGCTGTTGTGTTTGGTTTTGGTATGAGGGCAAGGTTTCCATTGCTCATGAGAATGGCACTGGTGTTGCTTGTGCTATTGATAACAATGTCGGCAGCAGTGGACCAGACTATGATCGACACAGCACTGGTGTTGTTTAGGATGATAGCGAGGTTGCCATCTCTTAAGATTTTGAGTTGTGCTAGCTTGAGCTCGGTGTCAGTGATAGGTCTCTCCCTATTAGCAACCCAAACAGTGGTGAGGATTGGGATCTTGTTGAACCATATGCCGAGGTACCAGCCAGGGGAGGATGTGTTGGTGGTGACGGTGCTGGGGGACTTACTGATGCTGCCTGCTGCTGGGACTTGCTGATGCTGGAACTGGAAGAAGCCGAGCGCAAACTTGCCGTTGCTTGAGACGAGCTTCTCGCCTATGGCAAGGACCTCGCCTGCAGCAAGAGTATCGCTCTTCGCAGTTGCTGCCAAGCAGGTGGTGTGCAAGGAGCACAGGAGAAGCCCTCCGAGTAACATGTGCAGGAGTGCCATGGCTATGGCTGTAGAAAATATGTATGGATGGATGGACTGCTACTCCGAGAAGGAAGAAGAGAGATTATATAGAAAGTGGATGCATGCAATGAAGTACAGCATCAATTGTGTATTTTCAGGTAACGTGGATGTAACAGCAACGAAGCTGCAGGTCCAACTGCCTGCAGCACTAACCTTTTTTTTTTCTTTCTTTCTTCAGAGATCAGCACCAGCCACCTGACCTGGCTGTCAGTTGTACAACCACAAGGCCTGGAGAGGTATGTACTCCTTTAATATATAATTAACCCAAAACTGGCATCACGATGATACTCTGGTTAGCATTTTCTGTAGAAATATATGGCATTTCAAATAAAAGGAATGCTCTACATATTCGTGGAGCTGGGTTCTAGTATTTCTCAGAGTCAATATAATAATGATAACGTTTTGAGGAAACAATTATACTAATGATTGTCAACGCCATTGAATCCTATAGAACCACTTTAGTTTCAGATCTTAGGTGGTCTGACCATAGAAAAAGTACAGGGGCTTAGCCGCCCCTGTATATTCTAGTCTCCGTCAGTCCGTCAGCTTACTTTGACCAAGCTCCAGGCATGCAGTGCTGCCAGCCATGCTCAACCTCAATCACGAGGCTTCACATCATGATGCAGATGGAACTGATTCCTCTTTCCTCCACCGCCACCGGCTCGCCCAATACATGCAGATGAGATGGAGATGGAGCTCATTCCATTCATGCCACGCACTGGCGAGTAGAATTCTTGTCTGATGTGCTCAGGCTCAGGGTCTCCTCTGATTTGCTCAGGCTCAAGTGTCAAGACCGTTTGCATTGGGCGCTTCTTGGCCTCTTTGTTCAGAGCCTTTTCAGATCCTGGAGCACTTCAAAGTTCAGCTTGCAGTTCCCATCTGCTTCTAGAGCTCGTTATTACAAATTCATCTTCAAGGATGTCTTTGCATTGCCCTGGTTATCCGTCGTGCAAAGTGGAGATGTTTTTTTCCTAATTAGTTCATGCCTAGAGATCTTTGAGTTTCTTTCATCTTTTTTCTTTCTTTCTTTGTCTCTTAAATCTTGTTTTTGCACTTTTTGCCTCTTCTTTTTTTAATATATTTTTAGAGCAGACTTTGGTCTCTTCTTTTTTTTTTTTTTTTTTTTGAAAAGGAGAAAACCCACAAAAATTACTGAAGAAAACCCAAGCTAGTTTCCTTTATTTTGACATCTCTGAAATATTATCTCTGAGTGAGAGAGAGAGACAGAGAGAGAAACTACTCCCAAAAGCTCTGTCCTAAATAACAGAACAGAGCAACTCAGCTAGCAGACATCCTAAAAGAAGCAGCATATCTCTAAGGTAAGCAGTCAGTAGTGAGCTAGTGGCATACATCCAATTATCCATCAATAAAACAAACATACATCACCGGCTTTTGCCATATGTTTTACTATAATCAGCATAAATGAACAAAGAGGAAACAAAGATTCAAAATCGAAAGCTTGCTCTTTTATTCTTAAAAAGCCCTGTCATACAACAACCACATTTTCTGGAACCAAAAAAAAAAGTACTGCAAAGTATCTATGGATTATTACATTCACTCCGCATTAGTGCGTTCTGTTATAGCTGCAAGTAGTCTTGGCATTGGAGGCATATCAATCTCTTGGAGACCCTCGAGAACCCGGACAACATCAACCATTGTTGGCCGATCACATTCGTTGTCTTGGATGCACCAAAATGCAACTTTGCACAGCCTTTCAGCCTCTTCCAAATTCAGATCTTCCTGTAACTTTGAATCCACCAAACTCTGCAGGTCTCCCTCATGAAGCTTCCTGATACCCTGCACCGGGAAATACACAACAGGGTAACTGCTCTTACTGAAAACTTCCGGTGTGTTCCTTTTTCCGAGATATGATTTCCAAAACCACCATACCAAAGCTATAAACATCGACTTTCGGTGTGATAGGAACTCCACTAAGCCACTCTGGGGCGAGATACCCTGCTGTTCCTCTAAATGTAGTCAGGACTCTGCTAAAATCCCTCCCTACAACTGCTGCCATCCCAAAGTCTGCAATTTTAGGAGCGAATGATGCATCGAGAAGTATGTTCTCTGGGCTTGATATCACAAAGGTGTATGATGCATTCGCGGCAACTCTGGTGCAAGTAGCACAACCCTCTAGCAACTCCAATGGCTATTTTGTACCTTTTGGTCCAATTCAGGACAGCATGATTACTCTGAAACAGATGGGCATCAAGGGATCCATTTACCACGTGCTCATACACAAGTAGCCTCTTATCACCTTCGCAGCGAAAAACCAATCAATTTGACAAGATTAATATGCTGGATCATTCCGATCGAGCTCACCTCAGCCCGAATTGCTTCTCTCCTTGACGGGCATCATCAAGTCTTTTCACCGCGATAGCGGTCGAGTCACTTAGCATTCCCTTGAACACAGAACCAAAACCACCTCCTCCAATCCTTTCACTGAAATTCTTAGTAGCACAACACAAATCAGTGTATTGAAAGGCTATAATTCCACCACCATCTTGGATGCCGTGAGCATTGAACCACCTGAATCTGTTCCTCCAAATTATAAACATTAGCATGAGCACTACTAATCCAGAACCAACAACACTTGCAGCAATAACAACGGTTGGTGTTTTCTTGTTGATCTTGTTCAGGACTCAAAAATCACTTTTGCGAGGCGAAGGTAAAGAACATCTTGAGAATTAATAGCAGTGCTGTCTCGTCGGGCAACATTAAGCGAGGTTTCCATGCCAGATGCAGCATTTACCATTGCTATAGGAATAAGCGGTGCAATTGCAGTTGCCAAGACAAGCTTCAGCGCAATCGCTTTGTCGGGCGGCGCCTTCTACTGTTTTGGGGATCATTGGGCAGTTGAACATTAGCTATAGAGTGGAACACATCTGTGGAACCTGATGATGTCTTGCTTCTGTTGCTAGCAGTTTTGCAGTCCAAGGGAGTTCTTCTTGCACATCCTCCCGTCGGATCACCAAGCTCCCAATCCTGAGGCGACGTCGAGAGAATGTCTCCATGCAGCCACGAACGGCGATGGAGATGGACCTGAATTGCCATTGCGGGGCCGTGAAAGGTCCACAGGCGGCGACGCGGACGCAGAAATCGGAAGGCTGGGAGTAGATGTTCTCCCAAGTCGATTGGCTTCCGACGAGCATGAGCTTGAGCTGGCCGGTGATGTCGATGGGGACGCATACTGCGAGGGCCGACTTCGTTGGTGATGCTGTAGGTGAAATACACCTCGTCGGTGGTGTCGGCGTAGCTCGGTACCGGGAGTCCCTTGGTCTTCGGATTCAAGTTGATCGAGCCGTCGGCGCCAGCGTCACGAGCTCCTCTAGTCTCCCGGGCCCATGACCAATGCGCACGAAGGGGGTTCTGCGAGTGAGCTGCATGAACCCGTTGGCGTCGATGTTGATGCCGTCTGAGCCGGGGCTCGGATCGACCAGAGCTCTTCTTGGAGATGAACGGCGGCTGATGCCGGTGAGCTTGTTCCGGTAATCTTGGCGCCGGGAAGGCCGGCGTCGGTGGGGTAGTCAAAGCTTTGCCACAAGTAGGAGCTGGTGGGTGCTGCAGTGGATTGGGTTTCGGCAGGATGGCGAGGTTACCGGTGTTCATGAGGACAGCATGGACGCTGCTAGCGTTTGTGGTGCTGTTGGTGACAGCAGAGGACCAGATTGTGGTGGATTCATCATCAGTTCTGGTGGTGTTGGTGATGATGAGCTTGTTGCCGGCGTCTGTTGAGATTCTGAGCTGGGCTACCTTGAGCTCGGATTCAGTGATGGGTCTCTCCCGGTTGGCGATCCAGACCGGGGTTAAGACCGGGATCTTGTTGAACCAGACGCCAAGGTACCAACCGGAGGAGACGGTCCTGTTGGTGCCGTCGTCGGTGCTGTCACCTGGCAGGGTTTGGCGGAACTGGAAGAAGCCGAGCGCGAACTTGCCGTTGCGGGAGACGAGCTTGTCACCGGCGGCGAGCACCTTGCCTGCCGCGAGAGTGTCGCCGTCAGTAGCAGCAGCAGCTGGAGTGTGGAGTGAACAGAAGAAGATGAGCGCAGTAGCTAGTGCTACGTAGAGAGAGTTGGGAGGCAGCATCATGGCCAGAGGAGCACGCGAGGCAACTGGGAACGTACACGATGATGGCAGAGAGGACTAGGACTAACATATACGCATAGTGACAGTGGCGCGTGTGTGCTGATAGCCTGATATGCTGCTGTCCTGGGCTGCACAGCTATGTATTATGCATAAAGAAAACTAATTAAACCTCTTAATGAAATACGTGCTAAGCATATGCTCTCTCTCCAAAAAAAGAAAGCAACAGTCAGGATACCCGGGCGAAGAGGGAGTCCACTCCTTTCCGTCGTTCTCGGTTAGCCGTGGAGTGGCCGCGTCTCCACCACGTAAGTACAGAAGGCGCCACTGGTGGCAGCCGTATGTGAAGTGCCTGGAGTACAAAGAACCATATACCTCCCTATAGAAGGGACATCCTGTGGTCGATCGATTTCAGTTCCTGATCACAGAGAGGTAGCACGTATAGACCACTCGTGTCGAGATGGTGTCTCGCTCGTCGGTCAATGAGAGTCCGTTTGGCATGCAACCCAAAAGCTTAAATTGGTATAGGGAGAAGGTGGCCAATTCACATATGCTCCAACACTAGGATAATTCACATATACTCAAAGACTTGCGCTCACACGCACGAAGGCCGGCTACCTCAGTCGGTCTTTAGACGTAGAAATAGCGTACGTGGGCAACAATTGTTTTATTTTTTTGTTTTGCTTATTAGGATTCCAACTCGGTCCTACAATTGATATCATATTAAAATTCATGTAGCAACAAAATAAATTCAATCCATAAACTTGGTTTCATTGGGAAAATTCAATTTCTAGTCCAAACATTTTGGTTGAGATATGCATGCAGGTACACTGAGTTGACTAGCAGCAGCGGATAGGAAAGAGAAGGACGAGGCGGGCGTGGTCAAATAATTATCTGGTGAGCTGTCATAATCGATCGATCAACACAGTACGTCTGTCGTGTGGATTGGAGCAATATAATAGCGCGTTAATTAGTTACGACGACTTACATGAATACCACATGAGTAGCAGTCGTCCCTGTAGGCTGGCCTGGCATGCACTGCCCCGCGGCGACTGGTGGCTGGCCGTCGGCGTCAAAGGACCCGGCCGGCGGTGACCATCACCATCGTCGATCATATCTCCCGGTAGCTAGCGGTAGGCCAGTGCATGCACGACACTAATAACTGTCTGCTGCGGTTGGGTCATCGTCGTCGTTGCGCGGCACAGCAAGGGCCACGTACAGCCTCTCCTGCCCATGCATATATATGCCGGCAGAAATGTCCCCGGCCTGCTGCTTGTTTTCACGCGTAGGACCAAAGGGAGGACATTAATTTGGTCAGGGTTCTTGTAAAAAATGGTCACGGAGTTTCAGCGGCCCGGCCGTCCGTCAGGTCCTGAGTTCGATCCTCCGTAGAGATGAATATTTCAGGCTTGAGGGTTAACAAAATTATCCTCGTCTATCTGTAACCATCTCGCCTCACAAGGACGCGATGCCGTCGTATATGGCCAGTGTTCGGGGTTTTTCGAGAGCTGCGTGAGAAGTTTCTTGTTCTCAGTGGAACAAACGTGGGACTCACTCTCCGGCAGCTCTCATTTTTATTCACACGTAGGGCATTTTGCCATGCTCTCGGTGTCGGTGCAGTTGGCAGTTGGCATTAGAGACCATCAAGACGCGTACATTCAGACGCTGCAACTTATTGTGGTCTCAAATTTTGCTGCCGTTTTTTTCTTCTTCGGGTGTGTTCATTTCCTTGTCACATCAACTAAAAAGCAAAAGTTCCTAAAATTCCTATCACATCTCATCTCATCGAAAACATTTAATGCACCCAAAAACGTTTGCCGGCCACTATAAAATTTAGTTAATTAAAAAAACTAATTACACAGTTTAGATGTACATTGCGAGGCGATTCTTTTGAATTACTGTTACACCATGTTAGGATAATATTTATCACTAACAAACAAAACGTCTTCTGATTAATGCGATGTGACATCTACAGGAATTTTGCACCCAAATTTTGGGATCTAAACACACCCTTCGTTTCCTTCATCAAGTTGGCCGGGAATATTCTCGGTGTCGGGCAATAATCCCCTGCTAGTCTCCTTTGAGTCAACTTCTTCGACCATGGAGGTCCCATGTAGCAGTTAGGTCCCATATAGTACATGTGTACCAGTTAGGTGTTGTTGTGTAGTGATGTAGAAGTACAGTATGCTACTGCTAGTCTGCAACGTACGAAGGTCCATTGTCTCGGTCTCCCTCCCTCCAAACACACGGAATCTATGGCTTGCAGCGCGGCCGGTCATCAAGTCAAGCACGAGGCTTCAACGAATTGCAGTCCTGTCATGTCCCGTCAATGCTTTCATCGTCCTGTTCAATCCAGTTGGCCCATCCCCGTGTGCCAAACAACACACGGCAAAGGGATGTGTTGACGCTAATTAAGTCACCGTAGTTTTAGGTCGGCTGGCGTCTTCCTGGATGTAAGTGTTGAGCTTCATGGCTCCAAATTGTTTGGATTCTTAGTTATATAAGGGGCTGTTTGGTTGACGCCCACGGTCTGCTACGAAGTGGGGTGGCGAGCCACGCTGTGGCGTGGCGGCGAAATGCTCGCCACAGCCGCCACAACTCTGCCACACAAGACGACGCAAGACTGCAACAGAACGACAGGGGCGAAAAGTTGTGGCCGCCTCGTTTCGTGCGTAAACCAAACAGACGCCCGCGAAACCTGTGGCGATCCACGATATGTGGCGAAGGCGGATTGTGGCTGCAAAGCAAGCATCCCCTAACAGTCTCGATGGTACAGACAGGAACTTTGCTCCGATATCCAAACAAAACAATGTGTTCATAGGTAAATATGTTACCCGATGCATCCTATAATAAGGGTGATATGTAATGCACATCGCCTCGGCAACTGTGCGTGATACACATGGCATCGGATGAGCCAAAGCCATTTTGTAGTAGCCAGAGCAAAAAAAAAAAAAAAAGCTTCCCATGATTTCTCCTCAATCACCTAATACAATTTATTATAAAATTGCCACATGAGACGTTTTAACCAAATGACGCTACTCCCTTTGGAGAAGTCCCTCCACATGAGGAACCGAGCCGAGGGCGTTTTTAGGAGAAGAACCAGAGTCGAGGACGTTTTAGGAGGAGCCGGAGAACTACCAAATAGGGCCAAAGTTTGGTTGGAGCCCTCAATTAGAGAACCAATAATATATTGGGTGGAGTTGACGATCGGACGTCCTATGGCTTTCAGGCCCATAGGGCGGTCCTTGCCAAGGCCCACGAACGTGGAAACGATGAACCAAAGAGCCCAACCGAGCCAAAGCAACATAACATCCCCGATTTCCACGAAGGGGAAATCCACGAGAATGAAGTATAACACGATGGTCCCGAGGATCATTCCATCACATTATCCGAATTACGATCGATTCTGAGAGTCAAACTTGAATAAAAAGAACATAAATAGAAGGGTTTAAAGAGTACATCGCCACTTGGCGGGAACAACCCGAGTCACACGGCATCGAAAAAATGCGTCGAAGACGGAAGCTACTAGCGGAAGCATCATCATCATCATCATCACCAGCTTGGCGTAGGCACGAGACCATCTAATCCTTCTAGAAACCACGAGGCGCAAATCTGCACACCGCCCGGATATGTGTAGGCCATGGTCGAAAGAAATGAGCTTTAGTGGAAATAGAAAATAAAGGGATCGGGCGATCCTAATATTTAGGCGTGGTTTGCATCCTTAGCGCATCACGGGCAACAAGTAATAATAATATTATTCACATTTTAAACTCATTCCCAACAACTCCCCAAAATCCATCTCAAGCACATCACACATCTCACAACTCACAACTCACAACTCACAACTCACAACTGACACAAGGCGACAAGACAGCCCTTCATCTTCTTACGCCTGCCTAACCGGCTCTCGGCCTCCCGGGCTCTCGGCCGTAAATTCCCACACTCAACTACATCCGAGGTAAGAAGAGAAAAAACACCCTCTCTACTCGTTGAAAGCGGTAACCCATGGGGTAAACCCAACAAGTAAGCCGGCGCACACCTTTAGGTCGTCCAGGCTCGAAGGCCTACGCACACCCCTTAGGCGATCCGAGGCTCAAAAGTCGGATCCATGCCCGAAGGCGGGACAATATGTATTGGTTTAAAACTCTCTGCGAGGCGTGTACACAAGATCTCTCGATCACCATCATCGATGCCCTAGGAGCACCTAGGAAGATTCCGGCCGCCTTCAACTAGTACGATGCCATCCTACCACTTTCGACCACAGGAAGCCCGGGAGTACCACCGCACGCCGAGGCCGGGAAAGACAACACCGGCCCTACAAGTGGTCTTTGCCTACTAGAACGGAACAGGCTCGGCCTTCGTCTCCGTTGACCTAATCACCTTACAAACCTAGCGATAATGGCACCGTCCTAGCTAGTCGGACTACCCGTCCCCTACCCACTTTGGGGCGAGCGATGTGTACCAGGTTCCCATATGATTCCGTCCCAACGATCCAGTAAGTCCTTAGGTTGACCGGACAAGACATCTTCTCATCTTACGTGCTCTCGGCGGCACCTTGGGGCTTCGCTCCACAAAGGCTCTCCACCCCAAACTCTGGGAAAATCACCATGTACCCACCACAGGTACCTAACACTGGGGTGCCCAGGCCGCACCTCCTCGGCTAGACTGGGTCCCTGCGACTCGTCGTAGATCTGCCCGATCGACTCAACCCTCACCACCACACACACCCCAAGACACCGCGGCTGAATCACACTCCCCGGGGCGACATAACTCAACCGTCCGCTCATATACTCCGGCTCTCATATATATAAACACGTAAGTGAAGGTAAAGCCACATAGTGGCAAGTGCAAGCAAGCGGGCGGGAGTATGTAAGTGCGGCGCAAAGGCGGGTAATTTGGTGGATAGGTTTCAATCAAGGCATATCAGGCTCGGGCAAAAGCATGCATCCATATATACTAGCAAATGAGTAAAGTAAAAGCGCTAGCATATCTATTTGCAATGTCTAAATAGGATTCTCTAAAACAAAGTCTTTGCCATGACACCCGCGATGTCGAGGAAGTAGTGGTACTAGTCTCCGTCACTTGGCGTGAAGTCGTGCGCCGGGGTCTCCTCCCTCTGGGTCGACTCCACTCGGGACTGAAAGCGTAGCGTAAGAGTCGCGATAGCGACTCCTATAGAGGTCCACAAAGAAGCAACAATATCCAAAAAGATCCAAATGCACTCATAGATAACCCTATGATGTAGAGCTCGATTTTAGAAAAATTTGGACTCTTGTTTCATAATTTTCTGACATCGTATGAATATTCTATGAATTTCCTAAGATCAAATTATATTCTGAAAAAGGAAAAAGGCTGGATTAACCGGCGCTGACACGTGGCGACTTATGGTTGGGCGGCTGACGTCGGCATGACGCTAGCAGAGGCGGGGCCGTGGCAACTGACTGATAGGTGGGTCCGGGGATGATGTCATAGGTGACGTCATCCGTGACGTCGGTCGGCGGTGGGCATCATCACTTCAGGTGGGTCCCACGGCTACGGTGACTGACACGTGGGGCCAGCTGGGACCGGGTCAACTGACTGGTGGGTCCTAGTCAACGGTCAACGTTGACCGGTCAACTGATAATGGACCGAGTGGGCCGGATATGGGCTTTGGTGGGCCGGACATGGGCCGGGTTGGGCCGCCCGGCCCGGACACGTGTCTTTCGGTGGACTACGCCACGTGTCGGACTTGGGCTTCTAACGGGCCGAGTCCACGAGCCTGTGTTATGGGGCTGGTGCACGGTGGTCTGCTGTTGCTGGTCCATAGACCACACAGCGGTCCATGGTGGACTATGTCCACCTTCTCATCTCCCCTATGGTTCACGTGGACCGGGTCTAGGCACCGTCTTGGGGCTTCTCTCTTTCCCCAATCTCTGGCCTACGTTCGTGGCGGCGGCCGGCGGCAAGCTCGCGTGGCCGCGCGTCTGGGCGGCTTGTCCGGGCATCGGGCGGCTTCTAGGGCCTCAGGCTGGTGTGGCGTCCATGCCAACGGGGTTGGGCGGCGGCGGCGCTCCCAAGACCGGTCGGTGCGAGGTTCCTGGCGAGGCGGCGAGCGGCTGCGGCTGCAGAGGGCTCAAGCTGCCCCTTTTTCTCTCACTTTCGACCAGCGGGGACCGGTCGTCCTTCTGTGGCGGTCGGCGGCGGCGGCGACGTGGCGGCCTGGCGGCGGCGGCGGCATGGCGCGCCAACGGCGTCGCGGCGGCGAGACGACTGGGAGCGAGAGAAGGCTCGCCCTGGTTGCCCCTTCCGTCGATCGGCGTCATGGCGGTGCGGGACACGGTTCAACGGCGGCAAAGGCGCGGTGGAGTCCGTTCTCCGCGCGCGTCGGGCTCCGGTGGCTGGTGTGGTATGCGGAGTCAAGGCAAGGCGGGGCCTTCTCTTCTAGGCGGGCGCGTGGTTGGCCTCGGCGGTTTCAGGCGGAGCTCGGGTGTCTTGGCTCCCAAGGAGGCGGCTGGGCTCGTCAAAGCGGGTGCGGCGGGCGGTGCTCCAGCACGACGGCGGCCGGCTGCGGCATAGCGAGGGCAGCGGGGCGGTTGGACTCTACTAGGACGAAGGTAGCGGATTTCCGCGTCCTCGGCGGCGAGCGCGATGGAGGTGGTCCGGTGTCCGCTCGCGCTTGGTTTGGTCGGGGGCGAAGGTGGCATGGGGGCTCGTGGCTATGGCGGTTGACGACCCTGCGGGCGTGTCGGACGTCGGCGTTCCCGAGCACAAGGTGCTCGGCATGGCCATGTTTCGGCTCGTGCAAGTGCACGCTAACGTGTAGGGATCGGCGGGCAAGGCTAGCGGCGGCTTGGCTTCTCCCGGGGCGAGCGCGCCGGCGCGGCGGTGGGCGGGACTATGGAGGCGATGAGGCGGTCGGTCGCGCTCACCGTGGGGTTCTCGGCAAAGCGGTGGCGGCGGGTGAGCGGGGGCGGGTTGGTGCGGTGCCGTGCCCGGCGGGCTGTCGTTCTTGGTGGCGATGGTCGGGGCGGCGAGCTCCCCTCCGCGACCCCGGCTCGCCGGATGCGGCACGGCCGGCGGCGTCACGGCGGTCGGCTTGGCGGCCATGCTCGAGGTGGCGTCGCGGGCGGTTCGCGGGTGCGCGGCTCCCTCTCGGCTCCTCCTGCGGCACTACCGCCACGGCGGGGGCTGCGGCGTGAGCAAAGCTCCCGGCGCTCAGGCCGCCGGCGCGGCGGCGCTCCCCTTCTTCCTTCTTCTTCCTCCCCAACTTCTTGCTCTTCTCTCGTTTCTTGGGCGGGCGGCGTGGGCGGGAACAACCACCGAGTGGCGGCGGCGTTCTAGGAACCCTAGGGTGCGAGGCACGCTTTAAGGGCGGCGGCACCATGGCCCGGGATGGGCGGCGGAGTGCGGGGAAGTGGAGTCGGAGGGCCGTGGCGTGCCGAGGCAAGGGGTTTAGGGGCTTGGCGTCGCGATCACGTGGGGCTGGTGCTCTCCCCTGGGAGACCAGGGCGAGGGCGGTCTCGGTGGCGAGCGCGGCGAGAGGCACGTGGGCCATGGCCGGCGTCATGGCGTCCAGCGGGCGCCAGCCGGGCGGTGGCGCGCGGATTAGGCGCGATCGGCGTTCATCTGGGGCGTCCGTGTGGTAGTTGGTGTCGCGGACGGATGGGATGGGCGGCGTGGCCTGGATCCCCTCCTCCTTGCTTGCGAGCGGCGCGCGGCGTTGTTCTCGTGAAGCGAGGGGAGGGAAGGTGAGGGAAAGGAGATGACAAGGCGGGCCGGGGTGGAAAAGGACGAAAGTGCCCCTTCTCTTGTGCGGCGGCGCTTGTGTCTTTGGGCCGGCCCACATGCGTGTCTTGGCGTGCGTGTTGGGCTCTTGGGCCGGTTCGCTCATTTCTTTGGGGTGGTTGGCCGCGGGGCAAAATTTGGGCTGGCTTTGTTTTGGGTAGCGGGCAGCCTTTGGGCCGATAAGGTGGCAGCCAGGCCCTCTTTCTTCCCTTTCTCTTTTCTTTTCTAATTTTGTTTTCCTATTTCTTCTTCTATTTTCTTTCTTCCAATCTATCTACAACTTGGGCACCTATGTGTATATGTATATGTTGCCAACATACATATACTTAGGAGGTCCACTAGGGGTCATTAGGGTTTAGGGGATAACCATTTCCAAAGGATGGCAACAAGAGGGTCATTATAAAAACATAGGGGTTGATTTTATTAGCATCACATAAAATCAAATAAAACTCCAACTCAAACATGGTTGATTATTATGCAATATGCTCAACAAAAATTTAGTAGGTGCTACTTGTGCAACTAGGGTAGGGTTTACCTACATGACAAGTCATCAATCATGGGCTATTTGAGAAAAAATTTTGTTGGTTGCAATTTTCAGGTTTTGAAAAATCCGGGTTGTTACAGTCCTACCCCCTCATTAGAATCTCGACCTCGAGATTTAGGCGATACATACCTTTCAAAGAGGTAGGGGTATGCAACCGAAGATCCGCTTCTTTCTCCCATGTTGCTTCCCTTTCGGTGTGGTTACTCCATTGAACCTTGCACATGGGTATTGTCTTACTTCTTGTCTCCTTGACATCTGTGCTGAGAATCTTTATGGGGTGTTCCTTGTACTCTAGGGTCTCCCGAATGTCCAGTGGCATCAATAGGTATCTGCTCATCGGGCACTCTCAAGCATCTGCGTAGGCCGTGACACGTGAAACACGGGGTGTACTCACGCTAACTCGGAGGTAGCTCAAGTCGTAGGCCAAACCGCCAATTTTTTCACGCATCCGATACGGTCCTCGTATCTCGGGGCAAGCTTTCCTTTCACGTGGAACCTCTTGGTGTTTGAATTGGGGATACCTTGAGGTACACAAAATCTCCAACAAAGAACTTGAGGTCTTTCCGCCTCTTATCGGTATAGCTTTTACGTGGACTGCGTGCGGCTTTGATTCTCTCGCACTTGGGCAACTCCTTCTTGACCTCTTTGATCTTAGCCGGGCCAAAGAATGATCTCTCTCTAGTCTGCGACCACATCGGAGGGGTTCTGCGGGATCTACCATACAAGGCCTCAAAGGTGACATCTTGATACTAGGCGGTAGCTGTTGTTGTAGGAGAACTGCGCATGAGGTAAACACTTCTCCCAATCACTTCCATACTTGAACACAAGCTCGTAGCATATCTTCTAGAATTTGGTTGACTCTCTCGATCTGTCCGTCCGGTCTACGGGTGGTAAGGCGTACTATAGTCCAATGTAGTTCCAATGGCATTGTTGAGTCCCTTCCAAAAATTGGATAGGAAATCTGATCCTTGATCGGTCACAATATGCGTAGGGGCTCCATGTAGCGAAGAATGTGCTCTACATACAAATCGCTAGTCTCTCGGCGGAGTGGCTAACCTTGATTGGCACGGTGAGATACTTTGGTTAGACGATCGATGTCGGCGGTTCGGGCGGCGGGCGCCCCGGTGCCGGCAATAAAAGATTTGTATGCTGCGTGCCTCCTCCCTCGATGGCGTAGCGCAAGATGGACACGGGACCGCGGCGGTTTATCCTGGTTCAGCCAACGGGGCCCTCGTCCAGCGGGGTGCGTCACGCTCGTGTTGACTCGCGCTCAAAGGTGAGCTGCGGTAGGGGGGTTACAAGGCGGTCGTGTGGGAGAGAAGGATCTCAAGCCCCACGATCGTGGTTGCGGTGGTAGTGGTGGCAGGTTTTCTCCGTGTGAATCGAGTTGAAAGTGGGATTGAGTCAAATCTAGTCGAATAGAACTAGAATCCAACCCTTCTAATTGAGTCGAACCTCCTCTAATGGGACATTACTCCCCCTTTTATAGGAGAAGGAGAGATAATGTTTACATTGGCGGTTGCCTAGGTGGCTAATTCCCGAGGCTGCATGCATGTGCGTTACCGGGGCGCTGGCTTGGGCGTTGGGCGACGAACACGTGTCCCGATCCGATGGTGGACGTGCCGCTCCACGGCGCGCCCCCGAGGGTCCCCGTGGGCGTCCCTCACGATCCGCATGGCGAGGCGGTCCCAGTGGTGGGCGCCTTGCGTGTCAAGTGCCCGAGGGTCCGGCCCTACGTGGCGTTTTGACGATGTTCTGGGAAGTGAACAGTGTCACCTTGGTCCCCGTGCCGAGTGGCGTAAACACGTCACTGGTTCAGTATTGCGTCCCATCAGTCGGATTGGGGAGGCGATTCGGCAGGTCGATTTGACTGGGTGTAATCGATGGCACTGGTGCCTTGCCTGTCACGCGACCGCATTGAATGCAGCGGTTTCCCTTCCTCCGGACGGAACCTCCCACGCCCGAGGGTCGGCGACCGAGATGGGCTAAACTGGGCTGCTTTTACCCGAGGATGGAGAGCTGGTCTCCCTCGGGCGAGCGGGGTTTTGCGCCCGGGGTGGTGAGCTAGGCCATCCTCGGACGAATCGGAGATTTCCCCCGGGGCTGGTGAGCTAGGCCAGCCTCGGACGAATCGGAGACGCGAGGTCGAGTCCGAGCCATGGTTTGACTGCGGTCGACGGGGAACGCCGTGGTTCGTTGTTCGGTAGAGGTCCTTGACCTTGTCCTTCATGAGCGTAATAAGCTCTTGTACGTCGTGGTGACTCCATTCGGGCCGCTCGTGGGCCGTTTGTGGGCTGCTCCGTCGTCATGTAAACGTCGTGGCTCAATGGCCTGGTCCATCATTCGTCGGGCCGTCCCTCCATGCGGGATGATA
Source organism: Hyparrhenia diplandra (assembly GCA_015847255.1). Lineage (NCBI taxonomy): Eukaryota > Viridiplantae > Streptophyta > Magnoliopsida > Poales > Poaceae > Hyparrhenia > Hyparrhenia diplandra. The sequence continues at coordinate 90,181 of JADLZK010009596.1, read as the reverse complement.
GCAGGCTAGGTTTTACTGGGCCTTGGCAGGCCGACAAATTCTCGTAGTTTGAGAATGTCTCGAGGCCCAATATTTTGGTCCCCGACAATCGACTATCACCCAAATAGAATCATTACCCTTTGGTGAGCGGGGCAATCCATTTATGAAGTCCATGGAGATATGCTCCCATTTCCACATTGGAATATCTAGCGGCTTCAACAATCCAAATGGGTCTCCCATGTTACGCTTTGACTTCGGTTGCAAATGTCACAACGAGCAACATGTCCAGCAATATCTGCTTTCATATTAACCCACCAGAAGTGCTTCTTCAGATCGGTGTACATCTTGGTACTACCGGGGTGGATGCAATATTTGGAGTCATGTCCCTCTGATAGGATCTCCTCTCACAGGGTTGCGTCTATAGGTACGCAGATTCTATCCTTGTACAAGACTGTTCCTTGTTCATCTTCATGGAACTCAGGGCACTTGCCTTTCTTCATAAGCTTTCTGATTTCCTGAATCTCTTGGCAGCTAGACTGTGCTTTACGAATTCTGTCCGCAAGGTTGTACTGTACTCGAAGCTCATTCAACAGGCCATGTGGTACCATCTCTATCTGGTAATCTTCGATTTCTTGCTTCAGCTCAGGAGGTAGAGCAGATGTGACCAAGGCATGGCAATGGCTCTTGCGGCTCAAAGCATCGGCGACTACGTTCGCTTTCCCTGGATGATAGTGTATCTCCAGGTCATAGTCCTTAATCAACTCGAGCCATCTTCGTTGTCTCATATTCAGATCTTCCTGAGTAAAGAAGTACTTCAGGCTCTTGTGATCGGTGTAGATGTCACATTTATTCCCAATCAAGTAGTGTCTCCAGATCTTCAGGGCATGCACAACAGCTGCTAGCTCAAGGTCATGAGTCGGGTAACGCTGTTCGTGCTCTTTCAGCTGTCGGGAAGCATAAGCTATGACCTTCCCATTCTGCATTAGCACACATCCCAATCCTTGTCTGGAAGCATCGCAATAGACAACAAAGTCTTGCTGGATATCAGGTAGGGCTAGCACAGGTGTGGTAGTGAGCTTCTCTTTCCGAGTGCGAAAGCTCTTCTCGCACTCGGGCGTCCATTCAAACCCTTTGGTCTTCTTCAAGAGGTTGGTCATGGGTCTTGCTATCTTGGAGAAGTTCTCGATGAATCGGCGATAATATCCTGCCAATCCTAAGAAACTTCGGACATCGGTCACATTGAGTGGTTGCTCCCATACGCACGATCTCTATCTTGGAGGGATCAACAGCTACTCCTTCGGCGGTAAGAACATGACCAAGGAATGCGACTTTTTCAAGCCAGAACTCACATTTGCTGAACTTGCCATAGAGCTGGTGTTGTCTCAACTTCTCGAGCACAATCCTCAGATGTTGTTCATGCTCTTCTTGGGTGGCAGAGTATATCAGAATATCATCATTGAACACTACCAAAAACTTGTCGAGTTCGTCCATGAATACCTTATTCATCATGTTCATGAAGTAGGCCGGGGCATTAGTGAGCCCGAAGGACACTACCGTGAACTCATACTATCCATACCGAAAGTGACAAAGGCTGTCTTGGGAATATCCTCCTTTCGGATCTTCATCGATGATAGGTGAGCGAAGGTCAATCTTGGAGAAATACTTGGCATTCTTCAAGAATCGATCTAGCGGTCATCAATCCTCGGCGGTGGATACTTGTTCTTAATTGTGACTGCATTCAGATTCCGGTAATCTACACACATCCTGAGTGTATCATCCTTCTTCTTTACGAATAGAACTGGAGAACCCCAGGGTGAAGCACTAGGCTTGATGAATCCTTTGTCAGATAACTCCGCAAAATCTGCTTCTTGAGCTCTCTAGCTCATCAACCCCGACATACGATAGGGTCTCTTAGCGATAGGCCCCATTCTGGTAGAAGCTCAATCACAAACTCTACATCTTGATCGGGTGGCATACCCGGCAACTCCTCGAAACACATCAGGGTACTCACACATTATGGGCACCTCCTCTAAGGCCTTTGTTTCTAGTGTGCACAACATAGAAACTGTTCTCTCTTGGTGAGGTATACAACAGATCACGTGTCCGCTAGGGTGGGTGATCTCCACATATCTTGGTGAGCAAGATATTACTCCTTTGTGCAGGGTTAACCAATCCATTCCCAGAATGACATCCAAGCCATCTGAGGGAAGTAGGGTGAGGTTGGCTAGGAAAGGGTGTCCCTCAATGGTGATTATCACTCCCTTGCATCTGTGGGTGCATCGGATGGTTCCCATAGGTGAGCTAGTGTATAGGGGTTCAGTGCGGGGTGTAACGGTAGTTTGTGCTCGTGCAAACTTGTTTGTGATATATGAACATGTAGCTCCAGAATCAAATAACACTGAAGCCTTAGCTCCATGTACCATAAACATACCGTACACCACGTTGGGGGAAGCTTGAGCGTCTTCCGCGGTCAAGTGGTTGAGCTTGGTACGGGAAGCTCCAGAGGTCACCCGTTTGAACAGGGCTCCCTGAGCTTGCTTGGTGGGCACCGAGCTGGTGTAGTGGTACCCTTATTTGTAGTGGTACTCTTCTCGGGGCGGTCGATCTTCTTGTGACTGGCCCGGCCTAGCCCGCAAGCGAGGGTCTTGCTTTGCTGTGGAGGTTGACGCAGGACTCCTCTTGCCGGTGCTCGGGGGTGTAGAATGTGGCGTCGTGGGCGGCTACGAGCGGGGTGGGGGTAGTTGGTGAGGTAGATACCACCACCTCGGCTCGAACCGGCTACAGCTTCTTCATCGATAGAGGGACGAGGTAGCGAAGGTATCCTCGTGCGCGGCCTGTGAGAAGGCGGGGCACAAGAGGTACTTTTGGCACGACACTTCTTCTTGGTGTCGAGCTCGTCGGCCTCCAGGCCCCCTTCTTGATCTCGATGCACTTGTTAATCATCTCCTGGAGGGTAGTAGAAGTTTTACCCGAGAGGGAGAGCTTAATCATGCGAGTGCTCGAGGCCCTTCTTGAAGTAGTACATTTTACGCTTCTCGCTTTGACATGGTCTCGGGCGCGCATCGCATCATGTTGGTGAAACGGTTTGCGTAGTCGATGATCTTGTCACTCCCCTGCTTGATGTCGCGGAATTCATCTGCCTTGATCTCCATGGCACCTTCGAGAATGTGGTGCTCACGAAAAATCTTGGCGAACTCTTCCCACGAGACACCAACGACCTCGGGCGCGAGTCACAAAGACCTGTCCCACCATGCGAGTGCGAGCCAACAAGTTTGGTAGGTGGCAAGCCTAACACACTCCTCGCTGGAGCAAGTGGTCGTCAAACCTCTTCTTCATCTCTCGCAGCCCAATCCTCTGCTGCAATTGGGTCCTTGTTGGCGGCACCATCAAAGGTAGGGGGCTCCAACCCGATAAAACCCTTTAGCTTCTTAAAAATTGTCGTCTTGACTTTCCCTCGGCGATTCTTCATGCTTCCGCCATCGTTTTCATGAGCTCGGTCTGACGAGCCATCAGATCTAGCATACCAGGTCGAGGTGCAGGTGCTCCTCCAGCTGGTGGTGGTTCTTCTCCACCGGGGGTAGGTGCACGAGGTGTCTCCTCAAGGTTGAGGGCAATGCCCCCATGACCTTTACGCTCGCGTCCACGGGCCATAGCTGGGACCGGGGAAGGTGAGCGATTCTGCTAGACGGTTGGAACGACGGGTCATGGCTGAAAACAGGCATCAGGGGTTATGACATGTGTATGATTAAATTATCTTCAAGTTTATAGATGAGTGTATTTAGTAATTTAAAACTTTTTCAACTAAAGTACACTCATACAAAGAAGCAATAAGATCCATAAAAAAAGCAATAAGACCCAAGCATTCAATACATTAGTTTGTTACATGGCGATGTCATTAGTTGCTACACTAATAGACTCGCGGGGAACGTACTACTACACGTAGGTAGTCTCGATAGTGGAAAGTTTTCATCTACTCAAGGTAGGTCTTCCGACAACTTCGGTCTACGAGTTGGGTGTAGAAGGTTAGCATAATGAGGTAAGCCATGCATTTAAGAGAATGCAAGGTCGGTAATATAACCCGAATTAGACAGGTTTCACTTATTGCTAACGACCAATCCTAAGGGTCTCGTCCCTAAGGTCAAGCCTCGCTCTTGATACCAATCGTAACATCCCCGATTTCCACGAAGGGAAATCCACGGAGATGAAGTATAACACGATGGTCCCCGAGGATCATTCCATCACATTATCCAATTACGGTCGACATGAGAGTCAAACTTGAATAAAAAGAACATAAATAGAAGGGTTTAAAGAGTACATCGCCACTTGGCGGGGGAACAACCGAGTCACACAAAGATCCGAGAAACGATTAATCGAAGACTGGAAGCTACTGCGGAAGCATCATCATCATCATCATCATCACCAGGCTTGAGCGTAGGCACGAGACCATCTAATCCTTCTAGAAACCACGAGACAAATCTGCACACCGCCGGATATGTGCGGGGCCATGGTCGACACTGAATCGCCTTTAGTGGAAATAGAAAATAAGGGATCTGGCGATCCTAATATTTGGTTGTGGTTTGCATCCTTAGCGCATGCAGGGCAACAAGTAATAATAATATTATTCACATTTTAAACTCATTCCCAACAACTCCCCAAAATCCATCTCAAGCACATCACACATCTCACAACTCACAACTCACAACTGACACAAGGCGACAAGACAGCCCTTCATCTTCTTCTCTCGCCTGCCCTAACCGGGCTCTCGGCCTCCGGGCTCTCTCCAAAATTCCCACACTCAACTACATCCGAGGTAAGAAGAGAAAACACCCTCTCTACTCGCTGAAAAAGCAAGAACCCATGGGGTAAATGTAACGTAACGTTCCAAATTACAGGGGCCCACATGTACTAATTATCGGTTCAACGACCTTTAATAGTCACATATGTGCTCCTATAACCTGAAAAGCACTATTAACTATTCCAACCAGGATCCGTTACAAGGTCATTGCAGTATTACAACAGTTTTATACATAATCAGAGTAAAACAACGGAAGATTTATATTACAATACTTTTACAACCATTTATTTGAAACAAGTTTTACAAAATATAAAGTAGGAGTAGCGGGAAGTTTATTACACAAATGATACTACTAGACCCTACCCACGGGTCTCACTTCTCACTCTTCATCACTCTCTTCCTGTTGAACCGTCATGCAGCACGGTTCGGTGCAAACATGACTTCCTGGTCCTGCAACATGGGTCAACAAACCCTGAGTACGGGAGTACTCAACAAGACTTACCCGACTAAAGAAAAATAGGAGGAGACTCAGGAATGCTGGTCTAATAGGAATCAAGGTAAGACTTTTAGCAAGAATCAAGGACTCTTTTTGCAGGAAAAGCTTACTAATGGTAAATCCTTACTTTCAACATTTTATTTTCAAGTAAGTTTCTCACCTATTCTAGGTGATCTTATACTACAGCAAACACTTGTAGAAGTTCCATCACTTATTCCATCTCTTCACTGTTCCATAATTAAACTACGATGTAAGTGGGGAAAACCGAGTCTCCATATCCGAGAAGCACGGCGATTTCGAAATCGATTAACCCAGCTGGGGAGTTCTTTCCACACGACATATGTAGCACTTAAGCTTGCATATATCAACCCTTTCCTGGATACTCAAAACGGAACTGCATCCTACGCCACCCGAGAGTACCGTACGCCTCCAATCCGGGACTTAAACCCACGAGGGTAACACGTACTCCCGCCATCTCTCCACTCCCAAAGTCTTGGCGGTTGTATGCGTTTCGATTTGACACCCCCAAGATCGGGGCTTACCGAGTATGTGTCCGGAACTAGGGTCGACTGTGATGGGGCAACACCCATGACAGACGTGCCATTGGTCCAACGACCTCAGGTGCAAATTGCGTTCCATAGTCTCGGTTACGCCGGCCTACACGCTTCAGTCCTTAATCGACAAGCCGGTAATACTACACCGAGACTCCATTCTCAGTGCAAATTATCCGACCGGTCTAAATTTCAACACCATATCCCAGTATGGTTTTCTCATATAGCATCCTTTCTCATCCAATGCCTCTTCGGGCTATCATAAGGGACTTGTCACATTTTGACTCAAAAGTCTAACTAATATAGCCAGGCTAAGCGTTCTAGCATTTTAGCAAAAAGGGTTATCAAGGTAGATATTGGAATAAACAAGGAATGGTAATGCATCAATTAGGTTGTCACTCAACTCCTATCACCTAATGCAAAGCATAAAGCAAAGGTGATATAAAGCTTTGTAAAACACAAGGAAATTTGTTTAAATGAACCGAGGCTTGCCTTGATCGGTGAAGTAGCTCGACTCGAAATACGACGGATCTCGATACTCGAACTCGAATCAACAAGATAACCTTCTTCCGAAGCCTGGTCAACAACTTCACGATCTCCTTCATTCACTATACGAAAAGAATAATGTATGCTTAATATGATGCCATGCATATAAACATGAGGTGCGAGAGTGCATGAAATGATAAACGCTTGAGTACAACTTTCCTTCACGATAAAGTTGCAATCTAACAAAACCAACTTGTTGAACTACTCTACGAGATATCATCACCATTGCCGAAGGAGTTCTCAAGGACCATCTAACAGTGATGTGGTGTAGGGTTCACAAAACAACCCAAAACCCTAAGTTGAAAAACATTAAACCATTTGTTTTACACATAAAAAATAATAGGGCATGAAATAATAAAAATTTTAATTTTCTCAAAACAAGCTCAAAAATTTTGTACAGGTAGGTCAGGTCATAAAACAGTACCAAAAATAATTTTCATGATTATTGGATAAATAAAATAATTATTAAAAATCAAGGAAGATGCATTTTTCAATTAAAATTTGTATTTTTAAATCATGCCAAAAGTATTCAAATTTCAAGTTTCAAATTTTTCATGGATAGACATTCCCATGGGAAGGCTACACAAAAATTTTCAGAATTTTTAAAGCTATTTCCAATTTTCTATGAATTTTGCAAAGTTTGACACTATTCAAATAAAAGAAATTGAATAAAACATTTATAAATGAAAAATGGGTTCTGGGCTGAATTTCGCCTTGTTCTTGTCTGAGCCCGATCATTTGTTCACGCCCACTATGAATAGTAACGGACCGCCCTCGTGGAACAAATGTTGGGCCTACCCTAGTGTGAAACGATTAGCTTGGCCCAAAGATTCACGTGCCGGCCAAGCTGCGTGCTCACCGGGCGGCGGGCGCCACCACGCCACCGCGGCGGCGGCCGTGTTCCGGCGCCGGCGATGGACCAAACGGAAAACTAACTTCATAACGCGTGGCCAAGCACTCACCGGGGATCTAGGACGAGGCTTGGTTGGGGCGGAGCGAGGCCGGAGATGGGTCGGCGGGCGAGCGGCGGCGGCGGCGGCGACGACCACGACGACGTTCCGGCGAGCTGGGGTCACTGGGCGGGACATAGGGCGAGTCGGTCACAAGTACATCATCACAAGGGAGAGAAAATGAAGAGAAAAGTGAGCAAAAGCTCACCGGGAGCAAGGACGACGACGACGGCGGACTCAGCGGGCGGCGCTGCGGCCGGCGGCCGGGAAGAAGGGGTCGTGGCCGGCGATTCCGCGGCGAGGCAAGCTGCGGCCGGGTTCCGCAGGAAGCTAAGCAAGCCGCGGCGGCTGGGTGGCTTGGTTTGGCAAATAGGACGTCGACGGCGGCGACTGCCGGCGGCGGAGGAAGACGAGTCCGGCGGGGCGGCGATTTTGGGAAAAGAACGAAAACGACGGCGACCACGCGACCTATTTATAGGGAAGGAGGGGTCGGACAGGTGGACGACGACGCCGCGAAGGCTCCCGGGTGGTCGGCGTCACGCGGCCTCGCCGGTGGGATGCGGCGATCCTTGACGCCGGGCGGTGGCATGGTGGGGTTGGTCGAGGTACTGTTCATCCCCCCCAAATCAAACCCTAATCTGAACTTTTCAAATTACTCTAAAAATTTGAACTGAACTCAAAAATTTCCAAAAAGTAACCCCCCTTAATTTTTCAAGATCTACAACTTTCACAATTGGAGCATTTTCAAAATCTGCCTGGAAATATGACTTTTTGAAAAGCAGCTTCAAATTTTGAAATTTGAATTCAAAATTACTTTTAAAATCATGTAACAACTTGAAAAACTTTGTACATGACTTTTGTTCCTCTCAACAAGATCTACAAACTAGCTTTTGAAAGTTTTCTCAAATTTTGCATAAATTTTGAAATATAGAAAAGGGGGTAATTAGGGTTTGAATAAAATTCAAAATTACTTCAAAATTTTGAACTAAACTTTGAAAACTCAAAATACCAACTTTGTTCAATTTTGAAAACCCTACAAAAATGCTTTAATGACCATACCCAAAATCTTGATAGATTTTGAATAAAACAAAAGGGGACAAACTAGGGTTTGAAATCTAGGGTTTCCGACAAGGGGGATAGTTTCCGGAATCTGATTCCTCTCGCGTCTTTTCGACCAACAACGACACCAAACATAAAATAAACTTATTTTAGTTCAATGCAACACATGGTGGGCTAAACATGGATGCTTTGCAATGATCATGATGACATGCCGTGTTTTTAGTGTAAATAACACCGAGGGTGTTACACCCCCTTCCTTAAAGAAATCTCGTCCCGAGATTTAAAGTCCTAGGGTTTAGTAACGGCAAAGGAAATGTGTCAAGCAAACACATCTCTAACTATTTCATAAAACAAGAAGGGGTCTTACATTTACAAGGATTAAGAAAGTAGAAATTTGGGAAAGTTTTCCGTTAGGAAGTCTTCTCGATTCCCAAGTAGCTTCTTCTTCCTCGAGTGTTGATTCCATTGGATCTTGTACCATTTGATAGTTTTGCTTGGGTGACTCGAGCTTTTCACGGTCTAAGATCCGAATAGGATATTCCGAGTAGGTCGATCTAGTTCTAAATTAACATCTTCAAAATCAACCACTCGATCCGGTACTCGTAAGCATTTCTTCAATTGAGATACATGGAAAACATCATGTAACTGGCCGATAACCTTTACGGCAACCTAAGCCGATAGGCAACTGGTCCCTGTTTTTCCAAGATTTGAAATGGACCAACATATCGAGGTGCCAGTTTACCCTTAACCCCAAAACGATTCACCCCTTTCATGGGTGACACTTTCAAGTATACATAATCCCCTATTTCAAATTCCAAGAATCTACGCCTTTTATCGGCATAACTCTTTTGTCGAGATTGTGCTTCTTTTAATTTGGCTTGCACGAATCTCACTTTTTCTTCAGCTTCCTTTACTAGGTCTACTCCATAGAACCATCTTTCTCCGTGTTCCGACCAATGCAAAGTGGGGTTCTACATCTGCGACCATACGTAGCTTCAAACGGTGCCATTTGAATACTTTCTTGATAACTCAAGTATTATAGGCAAACCCTCGCTAATGGTAAACAAATCATTCCACTTTTTCTCAATAATTGAGAACATACGCTCTCAACATATCCTCTAAAAATCTGATTCACTCTTTCCGTCCCTCCTGCTCCGCCGTCCGGGGATGATAACCTGAACTATGATTTAATTTAGTACCAAGTGACTTCCGCATCTGTTTCCGAATTTAGACATAAACAAAGAACCTCTATCTGTTACAATATGCTTAGGGGCTCCATGTAGACTGAAAATTCGATGGACATATAGCTTGGCATAATCTTTTGCTCTGATACATCCTTTATTGGGCTGAGGAAATGAGCTATCTTGGTAAGTCGATCAACAATAACCCAGATGGAATTGAGTCCTTTTGATGTTCGAGGTAATCCAACAATAAAATCCATAGTGATTTCCTCCCACTTCCAAGAAGGGACAGGTAAAGGATGCAATTGCCCTGCAGCTTTCATGTGCACAGCTTTTACTCGCTGACAAGTATCACACTCGGCTACATATTGGGCAATCTCAATCTTCATTTTTGTCCACCAAAATCTCTGTTTTAAATCCTGATACATCTTGGTACTTTCGGGATGAATAGAATATCTGGTTAAATGAGCCTCATCCAGGAGTTGTTGACGTAACTCAGGATTCTTTGGTACCACTAATCGATCTTTAAACCATAGCACATCTGACTCATCAATTCTGAAACAAGTGGGTTTTCCACTTCTAACTTTCTCTTTGATGTGTGCTATGCCCTTACTGATCTTCTGAGCATCAATAATCTGATTCCTGATAGTTGATTCTGCTGTGGCATTGGTTACCATGCCCTGTTCAACAATTCCTATATTCAGCTTCTCTAATTCTTGACATAAAGTTCTATCCTTTATGTTGGCTATAAGACAATTACACCGAGGATTCGACCGAAAGTGCATCGGCAACAACATTTGCCTTTCCAGGATGGTAATGCACTTCTATGTCGTAGTCCTTAATTAATTCTAGCCATCTTCTCTCGGCGCATATTCAAGTCCGATTGGGTAAAGATATATTTCAAACTTTTTATGGTCTCAGTATATACGTGACAAGTATTACCCAACGTATAATGACGCCAGATTTTTAGAGCATGAACCATCTGCGGCTAACTCCAAATCATGGGTTGGATAATGTTCTTCATGGCGCTTTAGTTGACGTGATGCATAGGCGATAACTTTGCCTTCTTGCATTAACACACAACCAATACCAATACCAGAGGCGTCACAATAGACGTCAAATGGTTTCTCAATGTCTGGTTGAGCTAAAATCAAGGCGTGGTTAGTGCTTTCTTCAAAGTTCAAAAGCATGCTCACACTCGGGTGACCATACAAACTTGGTCCGATTCTTTAACAATTCGTAATAGGCTTTGCCACTCTTGAAAAATCAGGAATGAATCGACGGTAATACCCCGCCATTCCTAAGAAACTACGAACCTCATGAACAGTCATTGGTGGTTTCCAATTGAGAATATCTTTTACTTTGCTCTCGGTCAACAAAGAACTCCTTCGAGACGATAACACATGACCCGAAACTCAGTACTTCTTTCAGCCAAAAGGCACACTTGCTAAATTTAGCATAGAGGTGATGATCCCTCAATCGTTTTAAAACTATTCGAGATGCTCGCATGCTCTTCTTCATTCTTGGAATAAACAAGAATATCATCAATAAATACCACCACGAACTTATCCAATTCGACATAAACACCGTGTTCATCAAGTACATGAAATGAGCCGGGGCATTGGTTAAACCAAAGGACATAACCAAATATTCATAAAGACCGTATCTAGTAGTAAATGCGGTCTTCGGAATATCTTCAAGTTTAATCCTAATTTGATGATACCCCGATCTCAGATCAATCTTGGAAAAGACTTTGGCTGCGGCTAATTGATCAAAAAGTAAATCAATCCGGGGCAGAGGGTACTTGTTTTTGATCGTCACTTCATTAAGTGGACGATAATCTATACACATTCTCAAAGTCTGATCCTTTTTCTTCACAAAAATAGCTGGGCATCCCCAAGGTGAAGAACTTGGTATGATAAATCCTTTTTCTATTAACTCTTGTAACTGAGTTTTCATTTCGGCTAATTCTTTGGGTGCCATTCTGTAAGCTCTTCGAGAGATGGGAGCAGTTCCTGGTTTCAATTCTATACTGAATTGAACATCTCTCTCCGGTGGTAATCCAGGCAAATCATCTGGAAATACATCCGGAAATTCACATACTAATGGAATGTCTTTGATTTCCTTCACACAAGTTGCACAAACTTTTTTAACCGTCCTTTTTACATTTGGAAGTTGAATAAGGAGTTCAGAATTTCTCTCAGGTAACTTTACTTTGACAGTTCTATTGATGGTATCTATAATAGTACCGTATGGGTACAGCCAGTTCATACCAAGGATCACGTATATATCTTGATCCCTTAGAACTATCATATTGGTGGAGAAATCATATCCACCTAAGGTTATGGGGATCTGATATACCACCTCTTTAGTACTCATACGTCCCCCGGGTGAGTGTATAATAAACTCATCCTTCATTTCTCCAATGGCTATCGCATTTTTCTCCACAAATGTTTTACTAACAAATGTATGCGATGCACCGTAATCAAATAATATTATTTGCAGGGTGTCTTGCGACGGGGAACATACCCATCATAATCGGTTTCCCCAGAATGTCCTCCACATTGGTGTAATATACTTTTCCGGTTCTCTTTTCCCCCTTTCCCTTCTGATCTTTCTGGGTATTATTCTTGTTCTGTGGTTGCGGCTGACTTCCAGAAGGGACCTGATAACCTGGGTTATATCTTCGAGGATTGGGGCATTCTCGAGAATAATGTCCAGGTTTTCCACAATTATAGCAAATGGGTGTATGGCTTTGTGGGGAAGGATTGCGAATGACAGGGGCATTCAGCTGACGTGGATAGGGAAAAAGCTGCGGCCGAGTCGAACAAATGACTGCTGTCTAGGTTGGAACCGTGGTGGTGGACGATAAGAAGGACGAAAGTGATTCACAGGGTGATAAATCACTCTCTGACGTTTTGATTTTCCACCAGAATATCCAGAGGAGAAATTTTTCTTTTTCTTGTCTTCCTTATGCTCGTATTCCATAAGAACACGATTCTTCTCCTCACAAGATATGGCCATGTTCACCACATCATGGTAAGAGTCTGTGTCACGGATATTCATCATGGCATGGAGCTTTGGATGAAGACCTCGGATAAACCACTCCTTCTTCTTTCCATCCGTATTCACAAGTTCTCAGAGCATATTGTGACGGATGATTAAACTTGCCCACATACCGCAATATCGAGTCTTCTTCTTGTTTCAAGGCTAAGAACTCATCTAACTTCTTAGCCGAACTCCTCGCTGAATGAAATGAGCGCGAAAAGCATTCTTGAATTCATCCTGTGATTTGGTGTCCGCGGGCTGTTCAGCTCTAAAATTTTTCCACCAAGCTCCTAAGAGTATTTCGAAGTCAAGTGCAAAGAAAGAAAGGCTTCTCGTAATCCGTGCAAGTCATTAACTCAAACTTCTCTTCCATAGCACAAAGCCAATCGTTTGCCTCTAATGGCTCATCCGCTCTACTGAAGATTGGAGGTTTTGTTCCAGTGAATTCTGGATAAGAAGTGTCTTCTTCATCATTATGTCGACCCCTGTGGCCATGGCGATTGTTCTGATTCTGAGCTACTTCTCGTATCAAGCGAGAGTTTTCAGTAGTAGCTTGAACCAGAGCCGCTATGGCATCAGTCAGGTTCGCTGGGATTGGTGGAGAGTGTGGAAGGTCACCCCTATTCTGGGAGCTGGCACTGTTGCCGTGCGACATCTGCTTTTAAAATAAAACTATATAACACTCGACCAACTTTATTGAACTTCAAAAGAAAACAAACATAAACAACACATAGCATTCATTCTTAAGACAGAGGTTCCATTCTACATCTATCCCGGGCTCATCTAAGTAGCTTATTATTAAACAAAACTATATTACATATTCTACAAAAATCTCATTCCTCTTCAAGGATCATTTTCCCGACTCATTGTCGCTAACATGAGGCTCGCTTCTTCAGATTTTCTTCGCCTCCATATTCTCTTGATTACTTCACCCAAATCCTCTTGTACTGCTTGAGGTTGGTGATTTGGGTTGAGAAGATTGTTCATGTGATGAATTTGCATGTTCAAATTGGCTTCTTGAGCTTCCAATTGAATTGCATAAGCCACCAGTTGATGATTATCTTGAATGAGGTGGTCACACTGATGCTGAAGTGCGGTCTTCTCGTGGACCGTCTCAATCAATGCCTGACTGCATTCGCCGTGTTTTTGAGCACTTCGATTCAACTCCACTTGCAGTCTTCCAATTTGAATTCCATCACGGCGTCTATCTCTAGCAGCTTCATCCAAATCCCTGGTCAGGCGCTCGATTTCTTTTTGAAGATCTTCCTTGGTCTTGCTACTGCTGGTGCTTGCTTTAGATCATTCCTTGCCGCAAGCTGGTGATGTGGAACGCCCTTTGGTCTGTCTTTTTCCTAGGGGTCGATTTGGTACGAGCCATCCTGTAGAATAGTTAAGATCAGATTACCAAGGTTCAGATAGGAGAATCTAAAGGTTTAGCAAGAATAGGGTTGATACTTTTAACCCAAACCACACTAAAGGGGAAGGTAACATTAACAAGTGATTTAAACATGATGCATGAATTGAACCTACGTAACGATCAAATAAAACCTTTGCATTAAAAGATTTTACAAAAAGGGCAATATATATAATACTACTCCACTTATATCCTTTGGATTTAGATAAGAAAGTTTTTCAATAGAATAAGATAAGAGAATAAGCAATTTGGACCAAATAAGAATAAAATTAGTTTGACCCAAATCATTTTGAAGTTTTGTAAAAGTAATGCTACAAGAACACCGTAACGGCGGCTCGATGCCACCACCAATGTAACCTTCCAAATTACAGGCCCACATGTACTAATTATCGGTTCAACGACCTTTAATAGTCACATATGTGCTCCTATAACCTCGAAAAGCACTATTAACTATTCCAACCAGGATCCGTTACAAGGTCATTGCAAAGATTACAACAGTTTTATACATAATCGAGTAAAACAAATGAAGATTTATATTACAATACTTTTACAACCATTTATTTGAAACAAGTTTTACAAAATATAAAGTAGGAGTAGCGGGAAGTTTATTACACAAATGATACTACTAGACCCTACCCACGGGTCTCACTTCTCACTCTTCATCACTCTCTTCCTGTTGAACCGTCATGCAAAGACGGTTCGGTGCAAACATGACTTCCCGGTCCTCGCAACATGGGTCAACAAACCCCGAGTATGGGAGTACTCAACAAAACTTACCCGACTAAAGAAAAATAGGAGGAGACTCAGGAATGCTGGTCTAATAGGAATCAAGGTAAGACTTTTAGCAAGAATCAAGGACTCTTTTTGCAGGAAAAGCTTACTAATGGTAAATCCTTACTTTCAACATTTTATTTTCAAGTAAGTTTCTCACCTATTCTAGGTGATCTTATACTACAAAGAAACACTTGTAGAAGTTCCATCACTTATTCCATCTCTTCACTGCTCCATAATTAAACTACGATGTAAGTGGGGAAAACCGAAGTCTCCATATCCGAGAAGCACGGCGATTTCAAATCGAATAACCCAAATGGGGAGTTCTTTCCACATGACATATGTAGCACTTAAGCTTGCATATATCAACCCTTTCCCGGATACTCAAAACGGAACCGCGTCCCCACGCCACCCGAGAGTACCGTGACGCCTCAATCCGGGACTTAAACCCACGAGGGTAACACGTACTCGCCATCTCTCCACTCCCGGTCGCGCGGTTGTACGCTTCCGATTTGACACCCCCAAGATCGCTTACCGGAGTATGTGTCCGAAACTAGGGTCGACCGTGATGGGGCAACACCCATGATAGACGTGCCATTGGTCCAACGACCTCAGCGCAAATTGCGTTCCATAGTCTCGCTACGCCGCCTACACGCTTCGCCGCCTTAATCGATAAGCCGGTAATACTACACCGAGACTCCATTCTCAAGCAAATTATCCGACCGGTCTAAATTTCAACACCATATCCCAAGATGGTTTTCTCATATAGCATCCTTTCTCATCCAATGCCTCTTCGGCTATCATAAGGGACTTGTCACATTTTGACTCAAAAGTCTAACTAATATAGCCAAAGTAAGCGTTCTAGCATTTTAGCAAAAAAGGGTTATCAAGGTAGATATTGGAATAAACAAGGAATGGTAATGCATCAATTAGGTTGTCACTCAACTCCTATCACCTAATGCAAAGCATAAAGCAAAGGTGATATAAAGCTTTGTAAAACACAAGGAAATTTGTTTAAATGAACCGGGGCTTGCCTTGATCGGTGAAGTAGCTCGACTCGGACGACGGATCTCGATACTCGGAACTCGAATCAACAAGATAACCTTCTTCCGAAGCCTGGTCAACAACTTCACGATCTCCTTCGCTCACTATACGAAAGAATAATGTATGCTTAATATGATGCCATGCATATAAACATGAGGTGCGAGAGTGCATGAAATGATAAACGCTTGAGTACAACTTTCCTTCATGATAAAGTTGCAATCTAACAAAACCAACTTGTTGAACTACTCTATGAGATATCATCACCATTTCCTAAGGAGTTCTCAAGGACCATCTAACAAAGGATGTGGTGTAGGGTTCACAAAACAACCCAAAATCTACCCAAAACCCTAAGTTGGAAAACATTAAACCATTTGTTTTACACATAAAATAATAGGGCATGAAATAATAAAAATTTTAATTTTCTCAAAACAAGCTCAAAAAATTTTGTACAGGTAGGTCAGGTCATAAAACAGTACCAAAATAATTTTCATGATTTTTGGATAAATAAAATAATTATTAAAAATCAAGGAAGATGCATTTTTCAATTAAAATTTGTATTTTTAAATTATGCCAAAAGTATTCAAATTTTAAGTTTCAAATTTTTCATGGATAGACATTCCCATGGGAAGGCTACACAAAAATTTTTAGAATTTTTAAAGCTATTTTCAATTTTCTATGAATTTTGCAAAGTTTGACACTATTCAAATAAAAGAAATTGAATAAAACATTTATAAATGAAAAATGGGTTCCGGGCTGAATTTCGCCTGTTACATATCGACAGAGCCCAGTCCACTGTTCACGGCCCACTATGAACAGAATGGACCGCCCCGGTGGAACAAAGTGTTGGGCCGCCCAGTGTGAACAATCTTGGCCCAAAGATCGCTCACGTGCCAGTCGCGCGTGCTCACCGGCGGCGGCGCGCGCTCATCACCGCGGCGGCGGGCGGCCGTGTTCCGCGCCCGGCGATGGACCAAACGGAAAACTAACTTCATAAACGTGGCGGGCACTCACCGGGGATCTAGGACGAGGCTTGGTTGGGGCGGAGCGAGGCCGAGATGGGTCGGCGGCGAGAGCGTGGGCGGCGACGACGACCACGACGACGTTCCGGCGAGCTGGGGGTCACGGCTGGGACATAGGGCGAGTCGGTCACAAGTACATCATCACAAGGGAGAGAAAACGAAGAGAAAAGCGAGCAAAAGCTCACCGAGCAAGGGACGACGACGACGGGCGGACTCGCGGGCGCGCCGCGGGCGGCGGCCGGGGAAGAAGGGGTCGTGGATTTGTGATTCCGGCCGGGCAAGCAAGTCGCGCCGGGTTCCGCAGGAAGCTAAGCAAGTTGCGGCGGTTGCTGGGTGGCTTGGTTTGGCAAATAGGACGCCGACGGCGGCGCGCGCGACGGCGGCGGAGGAAGACGAAAGTCCGGGCGGCGGCGATTTTGGGAAAAGAACGAAACGACGGCGACCACGGCCTATTTATAGGGAAGGAGGGGCCTGACAGGTGGACAGCGATGTCGCGAAGGCTCCCTGTGTGGTCGGCGCCACGCGGCTTCGCCGGGTGGACGGCGGCGCGATCCTTGACGCCGGGCGGTGGCATGGTGGGGTTGGTCGAGGTACTCGCTCATCCCCCCCAAATCAAACCCTAATCTGAACTTTTCAAATTACTCTAAAAATTTGAACTGAACTCAAAATTTCCAAAAAGTAACCCCCTTAATTTTTCAAGATCTACAACTTTCACAATTGGACCATTTTCAAAATCTGCCTGGAAATATGACTTTTTGAAATGCAGCTTCAAATTTTGAAATTTGAATTCAAAATTACTTTTAAAATCATGTAACAACTTGAAAAACTTTGTACATGACTTTTGTTCCTCTTAACAAGATCTACAAACTAGCTTTTGAAAGTTTTCTCAAATTTTGCATAAATTTTGAAATATAGAAAAGGGGGTAATTAGGGTTTGAATAAAATTCAAAATTACTTCAAAATTTTGAACTAAACTTTGAAAACTCAAAATACCAACTTTGTTCAATTTTGAAAACCCTACAAAAATTCTTTAATGACCATACCCAAAATCTTGATAGATTTTGAATAAAACAAAAGGGGACAAACTAGGGTTTGAAATCTAGGGTTTCCGACAAGGGGGATAGTTTCCTAATCCGATTCCTCTCGCCTTTTTCGACCAACAACGACACCAAACATGAAATAAACTTATTTTAGTTCAATGCAATACATGGTGGGCTAAACATGGATGCTTTGTAATGATCATGATGACATGTCGTTTTAGTGTAAATAACACCAGGGTGTTACAAGAAACCCAACAAGTAAGCTTCCACAAGACACCTTTAGGTCGCCCGTGCTCGAAGGCCGGGCGACACCCCCTTAGGGCCTTCAGCTCAAAAGTCGATCCATGCCCGGCAGACAATACGTATTGGTTTAAAAACTCGCAGAGCGTGTACACAAGATCTCTCGATCACCATCATCGATGCCCCAGGAGCACCTAGGAAGATTCCTACCGCCTTCCAACTAGTACGATGCCATCCTACCACTCAGCCCCCTGGAAGCCCCTGAGTACCACCGCAAGACGAGAGACTGGAAAGACAACACCGGCCCTACAAGTGGTGGCCGAATACTAGAACTAAACAGTGCCCGGCCTTCGTCTCCGTTGACCCTAATCACCTTACAAAACCTAGCAAAGAATGGCACCGCCCTAGCTAGTCGACTACCCGGCCCCTACCCACTTTGGGGGCGAGCGATGTGTACAGTTCCCATATGATTCTCCGTCCCTAATGATCTATAAGTCCTTAGGGTTGACCGCATAAGACATCTTCTCATCATCTTCTCGTGCTCGACAAAGACCTTGGGGCTTCGCCCACAAAGGCTCTCCACCCCTCGAACTCGAAAAATCACCATGTACCCGCCACGTACCTAACACCGGGGTGCCCGCAAAGCCACACCTCCTGGCTAGACTCGGCCCCCGCGACTGTCAGAGATCCCGCCCCTGGGCCGACTCAACCCCTCACCACCACACACACCCAAGACACACGCTGAATCACACTCCCCCATGACGACACAACTCAACCGGGCCCGCCATATACTCCCGGCCTCATATATATAAACACGTAAGTGAAGGTAAAGCCACATAGTGACAAGTGCAAAGCAAAGCAGTGCAGAGTATGTAAGGCGCGAAAGCAAAGCCGGGTAATTTGGTGGATAGGTTTCAATCAAGGCATATCGCTCAGTAAAAGCATGCATCCATATATACTAGCAAATGAGTAAAGTAAAAGCGCTAGCATATCTATTTGCAATGTCTAAATAGGATTCTAAAAACAAAGTGCTGCCATGACACCCGCGATGTCGAGGAAGTAGTGGTACTAGTCTCCGCCACTTGGCATAGTCGCACGCCGGGTCTCCTCCTCCCCGGGTCGACTCCACCGACTGAACGAACGTGAGTCGCGAGCAAGCGTTTACCCCTATAGAGGTCCACAAAGAAGCAACAATATCCAAAAAGATCCAAATGCACTCATAGATAACCCTATGACGAGAGCTCGATTTTAGAAAAAATTTGGACTCTTGTTTCATAATTTTCTCGACATCGTATGAATATTCTATGAATTTTCTAAGATCAAATTATATTCAAAAAGGAAAAAAGGCCGATTAACCCGGCGCCACACGCGGGCTTACTTATGGTTGGGCGGCCGACGCCGCATGACGCCAGCGAGGCGGGGCCGCGGGCAATCGACCGACAGTGGGTCCGTGATGACGCCATAGGTGACGCCATCTCGGACGCGCGGGTCCAGCGTGGTCGCCACTACGTGGGTCCCACGGCCACGGCGGATCGACACGCACGGGCCACCGGGACCGGGTCAACCGACCGGGTGGGTCCCAGCCAACGGTCAACGTTGACCGTCAACCGATAATGGACCGAAAGTGGGCCGTATATGGGGCTTTGGTGGGTTTTACATGGCCTGGTTAGTCGCCTCGCCCGACATCGTGTCTTTCTGCGACTACGCCACGCACGGACTTGGGCTTCTAACGGGCCGTAAAGTCCACGAGCCTCGCTATGGGGTCGTGGTGCACTTCGCGGTCCATCTCGTTGCTAGTCCATAGACCACACATATCCATGTGGTGGACTATGTCCACCTCTCATCTCCCTATGGTTCACGCGGACCGTGCCCAGCACCGGTGCCGGGGCTTCTCTCTTCCCCAATCTCCGCATCCGTCTCGCTGGGCGCTGGCCGGCCGGGCGTGCAAGCTTTCGCGGCGCGTCTAGGCGGCTTTGTCCGGGCATCGAGGCGGCTTCTAGGCCTCAGCCGGGTGTGGCGCCCATGCCAACGGGTTGGACGGCGGCAACAAGGCCCCGCAAGAACCCGGCGCGAGGTTCCGCGGGCGGCGCGAGGCGGCGAGGCGGGTCAAGGCCGCAGAGGGCTCCAAGCTGCCCCTTTTCTCTCACTTTCCGACCAACGGGGACCGGCCGCCCCCGTGGTGGTCCGAGGCGACGATGGTTTAACGGCAGGGGGCCCGCCGCCGGCGGCATGGCCGCGCAACGAGACGCGGCGGCGGCGACGACTAGGAGCGAGAGAAGGCTCGCCTCGTTGCCCCTTCCGTCGATTCAAGGCATGGCGGGTCCCGGACACGCCCAACGACGGCAAAAGGCGCGGTGGAGTCCGCTTTCTCCCTACCGAAAGGCGCTGGCTCCGGCGGTCGCGCGGCCGCGGCGGGTCCAAGGCGGTACCTTCCTTCTAGACGGGCGGTTGGTCTCGGGCGGCTTCAGCGAGCTCCCAGTGTGCCGGTTCTGGGCGAGACGCGCTAGGCTCGCCGGAACGGGTGCGCCGTGATGGCTGCGCTGCCGCACGGCACCGCCGCGCATACAGGCGCGCCGCTGGGCGCTAGACTCTACTAGGACGAAGGTAGCGGATTTTCGCCCCCTCGACACGGGCGGCACGATGGAGGTGGTCCGTGTCCGCCATCGCTTGGTTTGGTCGCAACGCGGAAGGTGGCATGGGGGGCTCGTGGCTATGGCGGTTCGCGGCAACGCAGGGCGCATGTCGACGCCGGCGCCTCCCGAGCACAAGTGCTCGGCATGGCTGGCAGCTTTCGCTCAGGCATGTGCACGCTTAACGTAGGGGATCGGGCGGCAAGGCTAAGCGGCAGCCTGGCTTCCAGCCGAGGAACGCGCGCGCAGCTGCGTGGACGTGACTATGGGAGACGATGAGCGCGGTCGAGCTCACCGTGGGGTTGTCTGGGCGAGGCAGCTTGGCGGGTCGAGGCCGGACGGGTTGGTGCGATGTCGCGGCCGAAGCGGCTGCGCCGCTGGCCGTCGACGGGCGACGAAGCTCCCTCTCCAAATCACCCCCGGCTCAGCGGTACGGCACGGGCCGGGCGGCGTCAGCGGCGGGTCCGGCTTGGCGGCATCGCCGAGGTGGCAAGGCGGGCGGTTCATGGGTGCGCAGCCTCCTCTCCGGCCTCCTCGCGCAAGACTACCGCCACGCAGAGGTCGCGCCAAGTACGGGCAGCAGCCCCCGACGCTGGGCACGTCACATACAAGCGGGCGGCGCCCTCCTTTTTCCTTCTTCTTCCCTCCCAACTTCCTCTTCTCTCGCTTCTTGGCCGGGCAGCGTGGCGTGAACAACCACCGAAAGTGGCGGCGGGGCGTCTAGGAACCCTAGGGTGCCCGAGGCACGCTTATAAAGGGCGGCGGCACCATGGCTGTGGATGGGCAGCGGGTACGGCAGAAGTGGAGCTCGAGGGCCGGGCGTGCTTCGAGGCAAGGGTTTAGGGGCTTGGCGTCGCGATCACGTACAGGGTGCTCTCCCTTGGGAGACCGGGGCGACAGTGGCTGCCCTGGCCAAGCAGCGTGGCGGTAGAGCACGCTGGCCATGGCTTCGACGTCATGGCGCCCGTGCGGGCGCCAACCGGGCGTGAGAGCTGGATTGGCGCGGCCGAGCGCTCATCCCCGGGCGCCCGTGTGGTAGATGGTGTCGCAGACGATGGGATGGACGACGGGCCTGGGATCCTCCTCCTTGCGCTGGCGCTGGAAGGGCGCGGCTGTTCTCGTGGAAAAGGCAGGAGGGAAAGGTGAGGGAAAGGAGATGACAGCGGGCCCGGGTGGAAAAGGACGAAAGTGCCCCTTTCTAACGCGCGCTCGGGCCGCGGTCTTTTGGCCGGCCACACGGCGCAGGCGCGCTGCAGGTGTTGGGCTGCCGGGCCGGCTCGCCGGGCTGGTTGGCCTGCCAGGCGTCGGGCTGGCCTATTTTGTCAAGCAAATCTACCGGGCCAAGAAGGTGGCAAAATGCCTCTTTCTCTCTTCCCTTTCTTTTCTTTTCTAATTTTGTTTTCTATTTCTTCTTCTCTATTTTCTTCTTCCAATCTATCTACAACTTAAGTACCTATGTGTATATGTATATGTTGCCAACATACATATACTTAGGAGGTCCACTAGGGGTCATTAGGGTTTAGGGGATAACCATTTCCCAAAGGATGGCAACAAGAGGGTCATTATAAAAACATAGGGGTTGATTTTATTAGCATCACATAAAAATCAAATAAAACTCCAACTCAAACATGGTTGATTATTATGCAATATGCTCAACAAAAATTTAGTAGGTGCTACTTGTGCAACTAGGGTAGGGTTTACCTACATAACAAGTCATCAATCATGGGCTATTTGAGAAAAAATTTTGTTGGTTGCAATTTTCGTGTTTTGAAAATCCGGGTTGTTACAAATGCCAAAGCCGCCGGCCGCTCAATCGCGCCCCGAGACGCCGCTCTAGATGGCCTTTGCCTCGCCGACGCGCCGCACGGCAGATGATGCCGCCGTTGTTCCCGGCCCCACCTGGCGGCTTCGCTCACCGACGCCGCCTCCACCGGCCGGCGTCTCCCGCCCCACGGGCGGATATGGGTCCTTCCGACGGCCCATCCCACGGCGCCACAGATCGCGTGGCACCCCGCCCCGGCGGCGGGCACAGGCATCGCGGAACCCCGTCCCACGGTGGTGGCGCCTAGGGGTCCCCCACGCCGCCCATGGTGGTGGTGGCGCCAAAGGTGGTACCTCCTTGACGCCCGCATACGGCGGCTCATCCCCCTCGCATGGCGGTGGCATCGACCTCGCCGCCGATGCCGCTCGGGCCCCCATGGACCCCCACGCCTTCAGCCGCCTTCGTGGCTCCCGCGAGTAAGCCCGACCGCCGCTTCATCGCCATGACGCTAAGCAGGCCGCGCTATGCATCCCGAGCACCGCCAACACACGGGTTGAAATGTAATTAATTATGTTTCAAGTAACTGAATTCTATGATGCAATTACTTGAATGAGAAAGATGAAATGCATATGGTTTGTGTCAATGAAAACACAATTATTTGCTGTTGTAATGCAAAGGTGAAATGCGCCTCCGAGATTTCATAGTCATGAGTAGTTAAACATGTAGAAGGAGTTTGCAACAACTTGTAAAGTAGATGCAACAACCCGTAGAGGTAGTTGCAAATACCAAAAAATACTTAGGGCAGCAGACGGACGTCCTCGATGGAAAACAACCATCTACGCCTCGATTCCGTGCCCGGCCCACTTATGGCAATCCCGCAGGCACCATCGCTGCTCCATGGCGGGCCATCCTTGCCGCCTTCGCCGTGTCGCAACGGGCCGCCGCCAGCGCCACGCCGCACAATAGCCGCATCCACGCCGAGTAAGGAGGCGCCCGCACCCGCCGGCAATCGAATTGGCGGCGGGAGCCGCGCCGCCGATTGTGAGCGACGCCACGGCAACCGCAAGACAACACCATCTCCATCACGCCGTCCGGAGCACCGCCATAGACGCCATCACTTCTTCCGTGCGAAGCACTACACCGGGGGCGCCATCCTCATCTTCATCGCCGTTCCTCAAAGATGCGACCGGGCGCAGCGGCGAGAAGTCCATCTTGCCGCATGAGCGCACGCTGGACCCACCGCCCCGCGAGAGGGGGCCGGAGAGCTTGTGTTTGTATTTTTGTAGTAGGAGGAAGGATGGGGGGATTGATGGATGAAATGATGGGCTAGGTCTGCAATCTAGGAGAAATGCTAGGGACACAAAGGGGTAGAACATGTTAATTCGACAATTTGGTAACATGAGAAAAATATGTTGCAACATATTAAAAATAACTTGTTCCAACATACGTAAAACAAATGTTGCAATCTTCAAAAACGATTGTTGCAACATCCAAAACATGTTGCAACATCTTAAATCAACGCTTGCAACATTAAAAAAATATATTTTGCAACATCTCAACTCAACTTTTGCAAATATCTCAAATCACCGCTGCAAATAACTAACAAAATTGCCAATTGCAACATCCAGAACACATGTTTGCAACTCAAAATTCGATAGTTTCAACATCAAATGTAACATGTTGCAATGTAAACAAATCGACAAATTGCAACATCTCGCAAACCACAACTTCAACATATAAACATACATGTTGCAACATCCGTGGAGAAGAAGAATGGGTCATAGTGGCGATTGACGCCCGCCCCCCTCTCCGTCTCAAACTTATTCCTCGTGTCCCACTGGGTTGCAAAAGACTGAATCGGAGAAAAATAGCCCTCATGGATCGCCAAATGCCGCACACACCGCTGCGGCGACCTGAGCCACTGGCCGACACGGATGTGTCGCGGGCCCTCGGACGGACGGTTGTCGCCCTGCCGCCGAGAAGGGCGAAGGTGGCTTGCTCCATCCACGGGGTGACAATCTTTACGCCATATGACACTCGGTGTGAACTTCTATATTACTATGAGATGTGGCCCTTGATTCTCATGTCCAAGTTTCAAACTTGCCCCCTCCAATCTCCCTAACCCTTACGTAAAACCTCTTTTTCTCGAAAGCATTGCAACATCGTAATGTATTGCTTGCAACATGCCACTAATACTAGTTGAACATGGTCCATCGACATTCTCATGTTATAAGGAGCATTGCAACATCACGAGGAAGTACTTGCAACATTAAAATAATAATAGTTCAACATCGCCCAAATGTATACCAAGTTATAATAAAGAGGATTGCAACTTAGTGTTGTGGAGCATAGCAAACATAAGAAGTAAGTACTTGCAACATATTATTTTGAACCACCAAAACAACCGATGGAAGTAATCGCAAAAAAAATAATCTGATTTTCATAGTTGCAACATATGATTTAAGCACTTGCAAATGCATAACTAACACCAATGCAAAGATTGTCTATTACAAATTAAAATGGCGTAATCGTAAACTTGTGCTATTGCCATATTTCACATGCAATTGTGTAGTACCCGAACATGATCCGTAGATGATGTCGCTATGACCCACGACGCTGGGCCGGTCCGGGCGGGCGGCCGCCGCTGGGCGCAATGTACACGCCTTTCCGAAGATCTTCACATCATCATCAGCACCTTTTTTAGAGTACCCTCCCTCCGTTTCCCACACTTTCCTCGGGTTCGCCAGATTACAGTCTCCCCAGGTTCTTGGGTCTTCATGACTCTTTTGTAGTGCATCATCGCCCATTACAAAGAGCGTGAGCCTCCCTTACTCCCGTATGTTTATTCTCATCCACGTACCGGCCGCCAAGATGACCAAATTCAAAGATGTTGTGATGTGGGAGAGAGCTCTTAGACTCGAAGTTTCATCAAGCTCTTACCGCTCTCATCCGCTATAGGTACTTTTACTCCTCACAGAGAACCGGCCATCGATCGTGAACATCATACGTTATACAAAACAAAGTTCACCGGTGTACACACAAACCAAAGAAGAAAATGTGTATGCATCACCGCGCCTCGCAACTCCTCGTTGAGGTTAAGATCCCACAACACATCAAGCACGCAAAGGACCACGACTCTGAGTCCTATGTGAGCTTCTCGAGCGCGGCAAACTAATTTAATAACTGCGGGCTTCGTCACCCACGATCTCCTAAGGTAACCACGGCCAATGGCTACCGGGTCGCCCACGACCTCCTGGCAGCCGGCGATCTCCTTCTTCAGCATGGCGAGGCCACGCACAACACCTCCACGAGCATTTCGACGGGCGCATCGGTGGGTGTCGACGAGGGCATCGCAGAGCCGCAGAACTGACACGATGAGCCTCCCCACGCCGCCCCCGCTAGCCGAAATCCGCTGAGCTTCTCGAGGAGCAACACGAGTAGGCCCCCGGCCGAGCGGGACGGGGAGGAGAGCTCAAAGGCGGTGGCTCGGCGCGGCGGCGCGCCTTCGGGAGGAGCAGCCGCGTAGCCGCTGGAAAGGGAGGAGGCCGCAAGGCGCGAGGCCCCTCGAGGAGGCGCCGCGCCCCCGCCGGGGAGAGCTTGCGCTGAGAGGAGGGCCACGAACGCAGGCGGCGGCGAGAGAGGGACGGGTCAAAGCATCGGACGCAGGAGCGCAGCCCACGCCGGGCGTAGCAGCGCCGCCGCCATGACGACGGGCGGAGGAAGGGCCGGGTCGGCAACCCCGGGGGCTCGGGCTGCCGCGGCACTTGCTTAATATCACAATGTATGATGCATTTGTGGCAACTATGATGCAAGTAGTTCAATCCTTTAGCAACTCCTATGGCTATTTGATACCCGGTGCTCCAATTTAGAAAAGAAGCACTCTTTAAATAGATGGGAGGCAAGAGACTCATTTGACATATGTTCGCATTACAAGCAGCCCTCCTCATCACCTTCAAAGACGTAAAACCAATCAATTTGACTAGATTGATATGTTGATCATCCCAATTGAGCTCACCTCAGCTCGAAATTGCTTCTCTCCTCAAGGTCACCATTGAATCTTTTCAATCGCAAATGTAGTCGAGTCACTTAAGACTCCCCTTTGAATACGTAACCAAACCCACCTCCCTCCTAGCCTCTCGAGGGAATTTTTAGTGGCACGACATAGACTAGTGTATTTAAAGGCAAATAATTCCTTCACCACTACGTTGGATGTCATCGCCGTAATGGATCATCATAGCACCACTTCAATTTGTTCCTCCAAATAATCAACAACAAAGACATGAGCAATATTAACCCAAAACCAACTATGCATGCGACAATAACAACTCTTGGTATTCTTTTTGTTGTTTTCCCAAAACACTTTGAAAATCCCCGGCTGCAAGGCGGAGGTAAAGGACATCTTGAGAACTAAGACCAATGCCATCATCCCGATTTACATTAAGTAACTCCCCCATGCCGATAGAGCAAGTATTGTAACTATAAGAATAGGAATAAGCGGTGCAGGAGCAAAATCACGGAGACAAGCTTCTCGCAATCGCTTTGTGTAGTGACATCTTCTACCCCCGGGGATCATAGGGCAACGTAACATGAGGTATAGGGCGGAATACATCCGTTGAACTTGTATTGCTTTTGTTGTTGGTTTTGCAATCTAAGGGAGTATTTCTACACACCCTCCTGCTCGATCACCAAGCTCCCATTCTTGACTTGAATTCGTAGAGAAGGTCTCCACACGCCACAACAGAATGGCCCTTAATTGTCAAGCAGTGATGGTGAAAGGACCACAAACCGCATAAGTAATGCACAAATCAAGGTTGAGCATATATTGTTTCCTGTGATTGACCAAGCTCTCGACCAAAGCATCGCTTTTAAGTTGCCCGTGAGGTGTCTATTGGAAAGAATGTGGAGGTTGATTCATTCATTACACTATATGTGAAGTACACCCTGTCGGCGGTTCGAGGAGCCGGGCGGGCCCCGGTGCCGGCAATAAAAGATTTGTATGCTGCGTGCCTCCTCCCTCGATGGCGTAGCGCAAGATGGACACGGACACAGCCGTTTATCCCCGTTTCAGCCAATCGGGCCCTACGCCCAGCGGGGTGCGCCACGCCGTGTTGACTCGCGCCAAAGGTGAGCCTCGGCAGCAGGGGGTTACAGCGGTCGTGTGGGAGAGAAGGATCTCAAGCCCCACGATCGTGGTTGCGGTGGTAGTGGTGAGCAGTTTTCTCCGTGTGAATCGGAGTTGAAAGTGGGATTGAGTCAAATCTAGTCGAATAGAACTAGAATCCAACCCTTCTAATTGAGTCGAACCCTCTAATGGGACATTACCCCCCTTTATAGGAGAAGGAGAGAGATAATGTTTACATTGGCGGTTGCCTAGGTGGCTAATTCCCGAGGCTGCACCGGCCGCATGTGCGTTCGAGGGCGCGGGCCGGCTTGGGCGCCCTCACGAAGACACGTGTCCCGATCCGATGGTGGACGTGCCGCCGCCGGGCGCGGCCCCGAGGGTCCCGTGAGGCGCCCCTCATACCGCATGGCGCAGGGCCGGCCCCGGTGGCTGCCTTGCGTGTCAAGTGCCCGAGGGTCCGCCCCACGTGGGCGCTTTGACGATGTTCGAAGTGAACAAAGGTCACCTTGGTCCCGGCCCGAGTGGGCGTAAACACGCCACCGGGTTCAAGATGCGTCCCATCACGGATTGGGGAGGCGATTCTAAGCGCAGTCGATTTGATCGGGTGTAATCGATGGCACCGTGCCTTGCTCCGCCACGACCGCATTGAATGCAATGGCTTCCCTTCCTCCTGACGGAACCCTCCCACGCCCGAGGGTCGGCGACCCGAGATGGGCTAGCCGGGTCGCTTACCCGAGGATGGAGAGCTGGTCTCCCTCGGGCGGCGGGGTTTTTATACCGAGGGTGGTGAGCTAGGGCCATCCCTGGACGACCGGAGATTTCCTGGCCTGGTGTGAGCTAGGCCGCCCCGGACGAACCGAGACGCCAGGTCGAAGTCCGAGCCATGGTTTGATCAAGGGCGGCCGACGGGAACGCCGTGGTTCGTTGTTCGGTAGAGGTCCTGACCTTGTCCTTCATGAGCCGTAATAAGCTCTTGTACGCCGCGGGTGACCCATTCGCCGCCAGGGGCCGCTTAGGGCTGCTCGCCGCCATGTAAACGCCGTGGGCTCAATGGCTCGTCCATCATTCGCCGGGCCGTCCCTCCATGCGGGATGATAGCGAGCTAGGTTTTACTTGGGCCTTGGCAGGCCGACAAATTCTCGTAGTTTGAGAATGTCTCGAGGCCCAATATTTTGGTCCCCGACAAGATCTCGAGCCCCCAAGCGAGTGAGGACTCGCCTCGGGGTTCTCGCTGCCTCGCCGCCTTTGTTGTTTCTCGTGGTGGTTCGTCTACAAGGGGTGTGCGAAAGCCCCGTTGGGTGCAGCCTCCGAGGCCTCGTTATGGAATGGCGGATTCCTTCGAGGTCTTTTTATGTCTCGCACGTCGGCAAGACTAAAACAGCTCTTAAATTGCGCTTTGTTTGTGCGGAGCGTGTTTGTTTTGCGTGGCAGCCCGGGCCCGCGCTTATATGTGCGCAAGGTCGACCCAAGCCTCCTCGACTTTGATGATACGCCTCGCCGCCTCCCGAGAGGGAGGAGGAGGGAGACACGCCACAATGCCCCGTAAGTTCGAATGTGGCGTGCCCGGTGAGCGTTGTAGCGGGTCTGTTTGGGCTGGTGCCCGTGCCCTTGCCGGAGCAAGGGTCGGCTATGTGATCCGTGATTCACCCCATGAGAACCTCAAGGGACCGCTTAGCGTATCCCGGTTTGGGCGACCAACCCCGAGGGCCCCGTAGGGCCTCCCACGGATGGGACATCTCTATAAGCAAAGACCAAGGGCCTTAAACACGCTCAGGTGAAATCTGGAGCCCCTGGGCCCGTGTATAGCAGTTGTGCATTTCCTCCCCCGCCCCTAGGCTCGGGCTATCCCGAGGCGACCGTGAGAAACCCTCGTGGCCCAAATTTAGCAACCTCTAGAACGAGGGTGTCACCCGAGGCTCGCTTGTTTCGCCGGGGCGGGAACCGCCATCGGACTGACTTTTTGCCCCTTAGGTCGGGCGCCTCCGCTGGGTACGGATGGTCGGACGTTTACCCCGACCGGAAGGCTAAGCGCCTCTCGCCGCACTCGAGGCTACGTGCACTGCTCGAGTCCGATGGGACGCGGGCCCCGGCTTTCCTCGTCCGTGGGCGGAGATCAAGGGCACCGCCAAGGTGCATTAATGCCCTTGACGGTTCCACCGCCGCCGGCCGAGCCGCTGGATGAGCGGTTTCGTTCCATCTTGGGCCGCCCATTCTAGGAGTCGATTCGATTGCCTGTGCCTAAAGGGTTTGCCTCCCCTTCCTATAAATATGGGGCGACGGGCGCATGGATAAGTTGCTCCCTTGCTTCGCCATCGCCTTCTTGCCTTCTTCTTGCAGCAAATCGGAGATAGAGAGATAGTGTGGGAGAGATTAGGGGAGAGATTCACTTGCCTTGCGCCAGGCGATCGGGTTGCTAGCGGTTGCCACCCTTCATCTCCCTTTCACCCATGGCGCCGGTAGCGGTGACACGAGGGAGGTGCTCGACGCTGAGTCAGGCCGAGGTCGACGGCGACGGAGGAGAAACCCCGCAGCGCCTCGAGGAAGGGCTCCTCCCATCCCCGCACCGATGAGGAGCGGTCGAGTGGATTGCTCCAGATTTGGTGAGGAGGATTAACCCCCCGTGACGGCCTCGTGGTGAGCCTAATGGATCTTCACCGCGTGGCCGGGATGCCGGCGGGCGGTTCATCCGAGCAATCCTCAACTACTATGAAGTCGAAGCTTCACCACCGCTCCGAACTTCGATCTCCCAGGTCCGCCATCTCGCCACCTCCCGTGAGGATTCCCGGGACCGAGCCGCATTGGGACCTCTCGGTTGTGGTTCTTCAAAAGCGGACCTTACGACTACCTCGGTGGCGCAGGCCAGCCACGGAGGGCATTGCGCGTTGAGGCTGTGCGCTCCAAGTCCGTGCGGAGCCGACGAGGCGGAACCGGAATATGGGTACATCCCCGGCCCAAGCTCACCTCCTCTCGAACAAGGTGGGTGATCGGTGGTTCTACCTCCGTTAACGATGGGAACGCGCTCCCCGCTGCATACCGGGCGGTCCTCAAGCACGCCCGCAGAAGTGGAACCCGTCCCCTGAGGATCATCATCGGTTGGAAGCCCTGAGGCGTGGTCCCGCGGCCCGGAAGACGGGAATGCCGCCGCGGGTCGCCGCTTCACCGGGCGCGCTTCTGCTACGATGGATCGCCTCGCTTATGTGCAAGATGGCGTCTCGACGCCGAGGGTCTTGACGCTGCGTCCGGATGTCGCCTTCTCGCTTTCCACCGATGGCCTGGCCAAGAGGGTGAGGGGATGCGCTGGGGGTCTAACACCACACACTGCATCCCCGAGATCCCCATGCGCCCCGACCGAGGGTATATCTCCCCTCGTAAGTACTTCTTGGCCGTGTCCTTGCTTTGCTTCGCGCATTGTTGGCATGGCGGTTCTCACTTTTCCTCCTCACAGGTCGCTTTCAATCCATCGGGACCTCCCTCCCGTACCAGACGGACGCCGACCGGCTGCGAACCGCACCGGAACGAGCCGTTGAGGGCCCCGGCATTGAAGAAGGAGGAGAGGAAGAAGAGGAATGTGGCTCGCGAAGCGCCGGGCCGAGCAACGGAGCGGGCGACGCCCGACACCGACCACCGAGGAGGACGCATAATCCGGAGGATGAGTTCTATGAACTCGCCCGATGATGACGTGGGCGGCTCTGATAGACCGAGCCATGGGGTTCCGTGACCCGGTCCGGGCTCCAAGATGAGCCCGAGCCCGAGCCTGAGACGCCGGGGAACAATCGGCACCCGTGCGCCCGAGGGTTCCTCCGGCCGAGTCCTCGACCATTGGTGTTGGCCACGCCGCACTTCGGCGCCGCAGGCGAGGCCCGAAGGGAAGAACCGACGCCCTCCCGCCACGAGCACCCGGCCGCTGGCACGGCTCGGGGGCCGAGCCGCGACCCCTTCCCGATCCAGCCCCCGCGGCGCACGGTAGCCGCCGTGGGGAGACGGCGCGGGCCAAGTGCGACGCTGAGGTCGCAGCCTATCCAAGATCTCGCCGAGGCCGATCACCTCGGCTTCGTGAGTCCGCGCCGAGGCAATCTTGATTTTCTTCCGCGTATGGTTGCCTTGTTTTTGACGTGTGTCGGGCCTTAGGGAAACTGGGGCCGCTCGTTGCTTCTGCACCCAAGAAGGCCCCGGCGGCCATCCTCCGCAGACCCGGGGGGGGGTCGGCCGGTGAAGAGGCCTCACGGCCCGCGTCGAGTCCTCCCCGTGACGCCACCCCCGAGCCCCCTCCTGGGGTCGGTCCCCCACCCGCCCACCGAGACCGCGCCCGAGGCGGTACAGCCCATGGTGGCGATGGTGGGCTGGTCGCCCACCCGACGGTGACCGACACACGGAGTTTGGTCGCGCCCGACATCAGCTCGGTGCCGGAGCAAGTGGCGCCGCCCGAGGGAGGTCGTGCCGCCACCCCGAGGAGGCGGTCCCCTTTGTTCGGGAGTTCTCGCAAGAGGAGCTCTTCGACGCGGCGGAGACGCCGCAAGTCTTCGCTTGCTTTTGGCGCTTGCTGACCCAGGGGTGCACGAGCCGCACAACCCCGACTTCCCGCTGCTCCACGTGTCCGGCATGAGGCGGCCCTTGGCGGAGCGTCGTCTTCGGGTTATGACGAGGACGGTGCCGTGATCAGCTCCAAGGGCCCCCCGGACTTCTAATCGGTTCGGGTTCCCGTAGCCGCGGAGTTGCCGGGTGGAAGCTGTATTCCGAGGATCCAACTCCGCCCAGCGGTCCCCCTTGACCTTGGGGTGATGTTCCTCCCGGGGTCCCGTCCGCGGTGATTGATGACCGCCCAAGTCCCGGCGCGTGGAGGACTCATGAGCAGATCCGCTGGGCGGCCGAGGGCCTAGCGAGGATCGGGAGACCATCACCGCCGTCTCGCGGAAGCCGACGCCGGTAAGTATCTTGATGGCCATCTCCGCCGCATGTCTTTTGTGCTTAAGCGCTTGATGAATAATATTGTCGCTGTGGCACTCTCCGTCGCCTTCGCCCGAGAAGTCCGAGCTCCTTCGCCGTAACGCCCCGAACTCGGAATGCCCTTGGTCAAGCTCGGGTGAAGCTGACCGAGGCCCGTAGGGAGACCTCCGCTTGCTGCTCCGGCCGAGGAGAGGGAGTCCCAAATGACAAAGCCCTAGCGGCGATCTTGTCAAGGCCAAGTCCGAGGGCGACAGTGTCAAGCCGGGTGAGGTGGCTCGATGAGCCAAGACTTCGAGGACGCCCTAGCAGCCCCTCCAGCTCCCTTTGGGAGGCCTATGGCGAGCGGGGACAGTCCCGAGATGAGGCGGCGAAGCAGCGTAGATGTGCAACGCCCGAGCACCCGCATCGAGGAGCCGGCGTCCCGAGGGGGGAAACCTCGTGAAGGAGAAGGACCGCCCGTGTCGCTATAATGAGCATAGCGCCATGCCGGGCTGGCAATTGAAGTGCCAAGGTACGCCCTATCCTCCGGGCGGGCTTTGTCGCCTTCATTTTTGTCGCCGCCGCCGACATTGTCTTGGTGGTTGTTGCCGAGGCGGAGAACGCCCGACCGAGGTCGTAAATACCGCGCCACGCGCCCAAGGACCGGAGCAGAGCGGTCGCGCAAGAATTGAGGAGGCCCCCGCCGACTTCGCCGCCAGCTTCGGGCAACCCGAGGCTGGCCCTCGGCTCGCAGCCGCTTGAGCGCCGCCGGCGGATTCCTCCGTCCCGAACCCCGAACGCCTTCCGTAACGGCATTCACACATGCCCGGCAAAGGGTCTCCGCTTCCCACTTCCCGATGGAATCCACGACGCCGACGGTGTCGCGACGGGCTTCTTCCCCGGCTCCGGCGACGAGGGGGGAGGTTGATCCCGCCGAGAGGGATGCCGCCGACGCGCCAAGACCAAAAGTCTATATGACTTTGTGGATGGCGCCGCCGACTCGCTCCCCTCGCGCTTTGAGGACGGGTATGTCCCCCTCTGCATTTCTTATAGAGTCCACCCAGAGGCGGATACGGAGATGGTGGACGCCACGTCCGAGGACGCGCCGACGGGCCCGATGCCACCTCGGGAGAGCAGGCGAGGGCGCTGCTCATGCCGGGCTTCCGCCGGCCGGCAATGAGGCGCAAGTAGCCGAGGCCTCCCCTCCCTCGATCCTTCCTTGCATGAAAAGATTGGAGCTTGTGAGATGGATGGGTATAAACAATGGCGCCGCCCCGAGGTCCGGGCCTTGACGGGTGCACTCGTGTTTTAAGGTTGCGCTCGGATTTCATGTTTATTGTGTGGGCCAAAGTGCTTGCCTTATCCGACAAGAAGGTAGTGAGCACGGTGCCTCGCGGCGATCCGCTTAGCCTGGCTACTTTGCTTGGGATTTCTCCGTCTCAGAAGATAGCGGGCACGGGTGCCCCGGGTGCCCCGCTTGGTTCGCCATCTTACTTAGGGATTTTTCGCGTGTGCGACCCCTCGCAGCCTTAAACAATCGATCCGAGTATACACGCGAGAACTTTTTCGCTGAAAAAGTTTCAAAAAAAAGGGAGGGAGGGGGTCCCCCCGAGGGGGTCCCCGTAGCCCCGAGGGAGTTTTAGTCTTGTACTCGATGAGGCTAAGACTTTAAGGTTTGCACGAAAGTACTTTTTTCGTAAAAGATGTAGATCTTTTATTGAGCGAAAAACACAGTGTTTGACTTCTAGTGCGAATTTAAGGGTAGAAGCGACGTAAGTCGCTCTATGTTCCGTGCGTTGGAGTAGACTTCGCCCTTCTCGTTCTTCGCTTTGTAGGTCCCGGCCTTAGTACTTCGGGCGATGAAGTAAGGCCCTTCCTGTGGTGGCGTGAGTTTATGGCGCCTTTTATTATCCGGCTTTTCGGCCCGAGCACAAGGTCATTCACTTGAGCTCCCGAGGTTTCAGCCGCTTGGCATGATATTTGCGCAGAGCCCGTTGATATCTTGCTGAGTGCAGGAGCGCAACGCCCGGGCCTCGTCAACTTGGTCTATGGAGTCTTGCCTTGCCTGCCGGTTGCCTTGCTCGGTAGGCTCGCAGCCCTCGGGACCCATATTCTATGTCCGTGGGTAGGATTGCCCCGGCCCCATAGACTAGAAAGAACGGGCTAAATCCCGTGGCTCGGCTTTTAAATGCTCGAAGGCTCCATAGAACCGATGGCGGCTCCCCGTACCACCTTTTGCCGTCATCGGGTTCACCGATTGAAAATTCTCGGCTTGAGCCCTTGTAGGATCATGCCGCTGGCACGCTCCACTTGACCGTTGGTCTTCGGGTGAGCTACGGCCGAGGTATCGACCCGATGCCATAGTCGCCACAAAAAGTCAAGGAATTTCTTTCCCACGAAGTTGGTTCCGTTGTCCGTGATGATGGAGTTCGGGACTCGAAACGGGAGATGATATCCTCAAAGAATTTCACCGTTTCCCGCGTGAGGGTTCACCACGGCGGGCTTCAATCCATTTGGAGAACTTGTCGATGGCGACTAGGGCGTGAGTGTGTCCTCCGGGCGCCCTTTTCAGGGGTCCAATCATGTCGGCAGTCCCCACACCGCAAATGGCCACGTAAGTGGTATAGTTTGCAGTGCTTGAGCTGGGAGATGCGTCCCGCGGCGTAGAATTGGCATTCCTTGCAGTGCACGCACGACTTGATTTGCGTCCTGCACGCGAGGGGCCGTAGAAGCCTTGCCTCGAGACTTTGCGACTAGCGTCCTCGGGCGGTGGTGACCGCACTCCCTGTGTGTCTTCGAGCAATTCTTTGCCTTCAAGAGGGTATGCGCCGTGATGTACACTCCCGAGCTCCTCTCTTGTAGAGTTCTCTTTTTCTCCAATTAGCGCAAAGGACTTGGCCCTTCGGGCCAATCGGCGGGCTTTCGGTCTTGTCCTCGGCTCATCTCGGATGAGGTACTCCATGACGGCTTCCTCCAACGAACCGGGTCGACCGCCATTGCTTCGGGCATGGCCCCCTCGGGCGCCTTCTTGAGCCCCGAGGGTATTTCCAAGGGTATGTACGACCGAGGGTTCGTTGAGATCTCGGGTAAGCACGCTCGGGGAACAAGACCTCGGGTTGTTTGTGACCTTAGCAAGCTCATCCGTGGCCCTCATTATAACGCCTCGGGTATGTGTTTGTGCTCGAGTCCGTGGAATTTTTCCTCCAAATTGCGCACTTCTCGGCAGACTCCATCTTCGGTCGTGGCACGCCGAGGCCTTCATGACTTGGTCGATGACCACCGCGAATCCCCGGGTTTCCAACCGTCGGATCCCGAGGTCCGCCGCGATCCGGAGACCATTGACCAGCGCCTCGTATTCTCGCGGACGTTGTTGGAGGCAGGGAAATGCAGCCGGATGGCATACCTTGTGTGAACTCCGAGAGGTGAGATGAAGAGCAATCCATTGCCCTGCTGCCTCATCATGGATCCATCGAAGAACATGGTCCAAAGACGGCGGCCGGATGGGTGCGGGGGTAGCTGTATCGGTCCATTCAGCCACAAAGTCGGCTAGGACTTGGGACTTGATCGCGCCTTTGCGGGCAGAACGATATGGTTTCGCCCATGAGCTCCACCCCCACTTCGCCACTCTTCCCGTGGCCTCTCGGTTTTGGAGAATCTCCCCGAGGGGGAACGGACACCATGGCAACGGGGTGCACAAGGAAGTAGTGACGAAGTTTCCTTCGCGTTAGTACGATGGCGCATGCAGTTTCGTGATCCGCGAATACCTTGTCTTTGTGTCGAAAGCACTTCACCGATGAAGTAAACGGGCGTTGAACCGGCAACATGTGCCCCTCTTCCCGACGCTCTACTACGACCACCGCGCCGACCACCCGGGTAGTGGCGTGGGCGTATAAGAGCAAGGTTTCTCCCCGGAGTTGGCGGTACCGGGATCGGTGGGTTTGTCGAGTTTCTTAAGGTTGCCGAGGGCATCCCTCGGCCTCGGCTCCGTGCAAAGCGCCGGACTTGCGAAGGAGTCGGTAGAGGGCAGGCCCTTCTCCCCGAGGCGTGAGATGAACCTGCTTAATGAAGCCAAAGCAGCCCATGACCTTCACCTTTGAGGTCTCGGATCGGACCCATCTTGGTGATTGCATCCACCTTGGCCCGGGTTTGCTTCAATGCCTCGTTGAGAGACAATAAAGCCCAAGAAGATCCCTCGGGAACCCCCGAATACGCACTTCTCGGGTTGAGCTTGACTCCCTTCTTGTTTAGGCACTCGAAGGTTTCCCGAGGTCTCCCACGAGATCCGACGTTTTCTTGGATTTGACCACAATGTCATCGACGTAGGCCTCCACTATCCGCCCGATGAGTTCCCGAAGATGATTTGCATGCATCGCCGGTATGTTGCGCCATTTCCTCACCGAAGGGCATAGTGAGGTAGCAATACATCCCGAAGGGGGTTATGAACGAGGTCGCGAGCTGGTCGGACTCTTTCATTTTGATCCGTGATAACCGAATATGCGCCAAGAAAGGACAATGTTTCACATCCCGCGGTGGAGTCGACAATTTGGTCGATTCGAGGCAAAGGAAAAGGAACTTTCTGACATGCTTTGTTGAGACTAGTGTAGTCCACACACATCCGCCATTTCCCATTCTTTTTCTCTACTAATACAGGATTAGCTAGCCATTCGGGATGGAATACTTCTTTTATAAATCCGGCCTCCAAAGCAGCCTTGTGGATCTCCTCGCCGATGATCTTTCGCTTGGCGTCATCGAAACGTCACAAGCGCCAAGTGGATCGGCTTTTGAGCCCGGCCGGATGTCTGAGGAGTGCTCGGCGACATCCCTCGGTATGCCCAAGAAGTCCGAGGGGTCCCCATGCAAACGTGCGGGCGTTCGCACGAGGGAAGTCGACGAGCACCGCTTCCTATTTTGGATCCAGTCCGAGCCGATGGTCGCCAGCCTTCTCCTTCGGTTCTTGGGATCGAGCGGGACCTTCTTTGTGCCCGAGGAGGGCTCAAGATGTTCCAAACAAGCTCGCGTGCTTCGGAGAGGTACGAGGGCAGGTTCCTGATTATCACCTTGTCATCAAGTGCCCCTGCAAACTGGCAGGCCAGCCGATAATCGTCCAGCCATACCTCGGGACGGGTTTCTCCCCCATTTCTCAAGGTGGCTAGGTGGCCTGAAACGCGCGGGAGTGGTGCTCTCCGATATCCCTTGTGAAGCACTGCGGCCCGGAGGTTCGGGAGTACCCTCGGTCTTCCCGACGTGCATGGGGTCCTGTCCGCGGCGCCCACGAGGTGGCCTGCCTCCGCCGCGTGCTCGTTGTCGCCGATCTCGTCCCGAGGTCGGGTGCGCCTCGGTGACGATCTTGGCGGGGGTCTTCGATGCGATCCCGCATGGGCGGTTCGCTGCGCTTGTCGCTCAGCGTTCCCGAGTGGCCTCGCCGAGCCCGGCTTTGCTCAGCCGGCCCGAGTCTTGTCGGCTTTGTCCGGACTCTCCTCGTCGCCGCGATGTCACGGCCCGATCTCTGGAGGCCGAGCTCTCCGCCGTTGTACGGCTGCCCTATCAAGGAGATGCCGCAGCCTTCCCCGACGCGTCTTCCCTCGCCGGTGAGGGCTCGGGCATCTCGCGTACGAGCATGGCTGCCGCCGCTACATTGAGGCTTGCTCGGTTGAATGGGGCTGCTATGTCGGGAAGGTGTGGCACTCCATTGGCGTGGCGATCGCCGCCTCCGGGGGCCTGAGGTGCTCTCGGGCCGCCCACGCCGGGCCTGTTCCCGTTGAATGTTCCGCTCCGGCCGCCGAAGTCGCGGCGGTTCCGCCCGAATCCGGGTCGTAAGTCTTGTAGTTGTGCGTTAGCCGGCAGCCGCGGGCGCTGCTACCGGGCTGGACAGGCGGAAGCCGCCGGTCTTTGAGCTCGCCAGCGGGCGGCACGCCCACGCCGCCCTCATTGACACGCCGATTGAACTGCCATCTTGCGGCGGGACTTCAACGTTGAAGCATTCCCCTCGTGGGGTCATAGTATTCGTCTTCATCGCCGGTGCAAGGAGCGCCTGAATGCCCGGATGAAGTTTACGTTCTCACGGGTGGTAGAGCGAGTCCCGCCGCTCCCCGCCCCAGCCCCGATCGAACCGGAGGAGGCGGCATGACGGGGTCGCCACGCATCCTCCGAAGGATGCGCTCCTCACCGGCGCATGTCCATGGGGTAGCGTTCCCGTGGAACGACGGGAGGCCCGCCTGCTCTCCGGGCGAAGGCTTCGACGGGGGTTTCGCGCTGCGTGGATTCACTGGGACTCCTCCAGGGTGCGGCGGGGCGGAGGCGTTTTCGATGATTAGGTTTCGGGCATCCTTCCACGGCGGGCGCCGGTACGGATCTTCCCGAGGCCTAGGGTTCCTAGGAGCCCTTCTCGCGAGTCGGCGCGGGAGATGTCGATGGATTCGAATCCGTTGCTTGAAGCGCCTTGCGCTGGCTGGTGGTTTCGCTTGCCCGCCGCCGGCGGCGACCGGTGATGATGGCACGCCGTGGTGGCGATGCTGCTCTCCCTTCACCCTGGTAGAGGGCGGGCGTAGGATCATCTCGTGGTCGTGGCCGAAGGCCACGAATGCCAGCGTTCAAGAACAATGGAGTTCCGCGGGGAGCGCGTGCTCCGCGCGGCAGGTGGAAACGAAGGTGGAGGCGCCATGAGGGTTGGTGGAGATGCGGATTGCACACGCCGCGTGCCCTACCGGCGCGCCAACCGGCCGGGCGGTTCGAGGAGCGGCGGGCGCCCCCGGGTGCCGGCAATAAAAGATTTGTATGCTGCGTGCCTCCTCCCTCGATGGTGTAGCGCAAGATGGACACGGACACACGGTTTATCCCGGTTCAGCCAACGGGCCCTACGCCCAAAGGGGTGCGTCCACGCCGTGTTGACTCGGCGGCTCAAAGGTGAGCCTCGCGCAGGGGTTACAGCGGTCGTGGTGGGAGAGAAGGATCTCAAGCCCCACGATCGTGGTTCGGTGGTAGTGGTGAGCAGTTTTCTCCGTGTGAATCGGAGTTGAAAGTGGGATTGAGTCAAATCTAGTCGAATAGAACTAGAATCCAACCCTTCTAATTGAGTCGAACCCCCTCTAATGGGACATTACCCCCCTTTTATAGGAGAAGGAGAGAGATAATGTTTACATTGGCGGTTGCCTAGGTGGCTAATTCCCCGAGGCTGCACCGGCCGCATGTGCGTTGCCGAGGGCGCGGGCCGGGCGTTTGGGCGCGCCCGACGAAGACACGTGTCCCGATCCGATGGTGGACGTGCCGCTCCCCGGCGCGCCCCGAGGGTCCCGTGAGGCGTCCCTCACACCGCATGGCGAGGGCCGGTCCCCAAAGGTGGCTGCCCTTGCGTCAAGTGCCCGAGGGTCCGGCCCTACGTGGCGTTTTGACGATGTTCGAAGTGAACAAGGTCACCTTGGTCCCCGTGCCGGTGGCGTAAACACGCCACCGTTCAGTATTAAGGCCCCATCGGTCGGATTGGGGAGGCGATTCGGCAGTCGATTTGACGGGTGTAATCGATGGCACCGTGCCTTGCCTCCACGCGACCGCATTGAATGCGCCGGTTTCCTTCCTCCGGACGGAACCTCCCACGCCCGAGGGTCGGCGACCCGAGATGGGCTAGCTAGGCTGCTTTTACCCGGGATGGAGAGCTGGTCTCCCCGGGCGAAGGGGTTTTTGCGCCCGGGGTGGTGAGCTAAGCCATCCTCGGACGAATCGAGATTTCCCGGGCTGGTGAGCTAGACCAGCCTCGGACGAATCGGAGACGCGAGGTCGAAGTCCGAGCCATGGTTTGATCAAGGGTCGACGGGGAACGCCGTGGGTTCGTTGTTCGGTAGAGGTCCTTGACCTTGTCCTTCGTGAGCGTAATAAGCTCTTGCACGTCGTGGTGACTCCATTCGGGCCGCCGTGGGCCATTTGTGGGCTGCCCGCCGTCATGTAAACGTCGTGGCTCAATGGCCCGGTCCATCATTCGTCGGGCCATCCCTCCATGCGGGATGATAGCAGGCTAGGTTTTACCGGGCCTTTGGCAGGCCGACAAATTCTCGTAGTTTGAGAATGTCTCGAGGCCCAATATTTTGGTCCCCGGCAGTGCCGCCTCCATCGAGCCACCCGGACCGGACCGATGCTCCCCTCCCACCACCCCAGAGCCCGTGGAGCCCACGCCTCCTACCTGTTATTCCCGTGGAGCAGCACCTCCGTCCCAAGGAACAAGAAAAAAGAGCAAAACTGAATTAGAAGTTCTTGGTTCCTGATGTAAAAGTGCCAAAATAAAAACTTCCTCAGATACGGGCTTGATTGATTGGTGATACATGCAGGGTTCCTATTGCATAAGTGTTTTGCTTGTCAGACTTGGGGGTATACCGGACATTTTACACCTAGAACAAATAATCAACTAGAAATAATCTGACACCCCTCAGATCGCGGCATATTAGATAAGCCCGCTTAGCTTATAAGCGAGTTTTAGAAACACAGTCCAAAACATGACCTTAGAAGAAGATTGAAGCCCAAATATAATTCCTTTATCTAAAAAATCAACTATTATATGCATCTATAATCTATTGTGAAGTTTTTGACCGAATATAATCTATTGTGAAGTTGAAAAGGACGAAAGACATGCAACACGCACACGCATGCTGAACCTAGCCGAGCCAAGCGTGACGCTCCGCGCATAAAGTCCGGCCTATCACGACATGATGTTGGTGCTAGTACGTGAAGGGGCATGTTCCTCTAACGTGCGAGTATCCCGACGAACCCACACAAAGCTACATCAGTAATGAACGCTATAAAACTCGGTAGTGAACCAACGAATAGAGAAAAATTGGGAAACAATAATGGAACAAAACTATAATTAAGAAAGTTTTTCACCTCACTTTCCCTAAAAAAAAAAAAAAAAGGTTTCACCTCACTTTTAAATGAAAATTAAAAAAAAAAAAAAAGATTTAAAATAAAATTATCTCTATATATAGAATAAAATGAAATAGGTAAAACAACCACTCTCAATGGAAAGTTCTATTCTATAAATTCATATATATTTAATTTTATTACCCAGAGATCGAGTTGGTAACAAGAGAGTTTAAACTCACTTCTCTGTTCTTAAAAACATTGCCAAACGTCATAACAATGCTAATGTGGCACAATCTATTAAATGCAGATGAAACTCACATGAAACTTCCACCGAAACCGACCTGATAGTTGTTAATTCTAAGTTTATCCCACCAAGATAAACCGCCTAAATAAGAAGTTCATTAGGAAAGGATTTAACAAAATAGATAGGATAGTTGATAGCATAATACATAACCATTCATGGTAGGTTATTTATCCAATGACAATATTGTCATAAAGCAGTACATAATATTATAGTGTAAACTAAGGAGATTCAGCTATACTCTCTCCATCCCAAAAAAGGATAAGGCTATGGGAAGCATGCTAGTCAAACTTTCAACTTTGACTAGGTGTGTAGAAAATACGTGCAAGATTTATATCTCCAAATAAATTTGTTAAAAAACTAGACTTAAAAGATCTTTCCGATGATACTAATTACTTAATATAAATATTTATATATTTTTTTATATATAATTATCGGTAGTTTAAAAACGTTGACTTCTAGGGGAGCAAAGAGTAGGACACAAGGGAAATTCATGGCCAGAGTTAAGGAGCCAACAGACCTAGTGTCTAATTCATTTTCTACGCCAAATCCGTGCGGCATGCATAGGTAGTGTTGTGAAACACAGGTCCAATCGGGTTTGGATTGAAGGAGATCAAGTGCTATTACTCCGCATACATCAATTATCGTAGTCTTATTTTTTGTTCCCTTAATGCATGGGCATAAATATCTAGTATACATGATTTACTCACATGTTCCAAGATTGATTTGACAATAGTTACATATAAAAAAATGTAAAATCAAGGGTCAACAGCTTCAGGGTTTGAGTTGGAGCATCAATGAACACACACACACACACACACACACACACAGAGAGAGAGAGAGAGAGAGAGAGATTTCAGTCAAGAAGAAAAATGTGATGGCGGAGAGGGACATGACAGAAATGGTTTGGGGGGCATTTCCAGTTCACTTATTGTCGGGGACCAAAATATTGGGCCTCGAGACATTCTCAAACTACGAGAATTTGTCGGCCCGCCAAGGCCCAAGAAAACCTAGCCTGCTATCATCCCGCATGGAGGGACGGCCCGACGAATGATGGACCAGGCCATTGAGCCACGACGTTTACATGACGATGGAGCAGCCCACAAACGCCCCACGGCGGCCCGAATGGAGTCACCACGACGTGCAAGAGCTTATTGCGGCTCACGGGCGACAAGGTCAAGGACCTCTGCCAACAACGAACCACGGCGTTCCCGTCGACCGCAGATCAAACCATGGCTCGGACTCGACCTCGGCGTCTCGATTAAAATCCCGAGGCTGGCCTAGCTCACCAGCCCCGGGAAATCTCCGATTCGTCCCGAGGATGGCCTAGCTCACCACCCTCGCGCAAACCCCGCTTCGCCCGAGGGAGACCAGCTCTCCATCCTCGGGTAAAAGCAGCCAGCTAGCCCATCTCGGTCGACCCTGGGCGTGGGAGGTTCCGTCCGGAGGAAGGGAAACCCGGCGCATTCAATGCGGTCGTGTGACGAGCAAGGCACCGGTG
The DNA here is from genome assembly GCA_015847255.1 of Hyparrhenia diplandra. NCBI lineage: Eukaryota > Viridiplantae > Streptophyta > Magnoliopsida > Poales > Poaceae > Hyparrhenia > Hyparrhenia diplandra. The sequence continues at coordinate 46,965 of JADLZK010009596.1, read as the reverse complement.
CCATCGATTACACCGTCCAAATCGACTGCGCGAATCGCCTCCCCAATCCGGCCCGATGGGGCGCACATTGAACCGGTGGCGTGTTTACGCCACTCGGCACGGGGACAAGGTGACACTGTTCACTTCCCGAACATCGTCAAAAGCGCCACGTAGGGCCGGACCCTCGGGCACTTGACACGCCAAGGCGGCCACCATCGGGACCGCCCTCGCCATGCGGATCGTGAGGGGCGCCTCACAGATTCCCGGGGCGCGCCCGAGCGGCACGTCCACCATCGGATCGGGACACGTGTCTTCGCCGGGGCAACGCCTGGCCAGCCGCGCCCTCGACAGCACATGCGGCGGTGCGGCCTTTGGGAATTAGCCACCTAGGCAACCGCCAATGTAAACATTATCTCTCTCCTTCTCCTATAAAGGGGGGTAATGTCCCATTAGAGGGGGTTCGACTCAATTAGAAGGGTTGGATTCTAGTTCTATTTGACTAGATTTGACTCAATCCCACTTTCAACTCCGATTCACACGGAGAAAACTGCTCACCACTACCACCGCAACCACGATCGTGGGGCTTGAGATCCTTCTCTCCCACACGACCGCCCTAACCCCCTACCGCAGCTCACTCACCTTTGAGCCGCGAGTCAACACGAGCGTGACGCACCCCGCCGGGACGTGGGGCCCCGTTGGCCTGAACCAGGGATAAACCGCGTGTCCGGTGTCCATCTTGCGCTTACGCCATCGAGGGAGGAGGCACGCAGCATACAAATCTTTATTGCCGGCACCGGGCGCCCGCGCTCCTCGAACCCCGCCGACGTTGGCGCGCCGCTGGTAGGGCACGCCGTGTGCAATCCGCATCTCCACCAACCCTCATGGCGCCTCCACCTTCGTTTCCACCGCCGCCGGAGCACGCGCGCCCCCGCGGAACTCCACCGTTCGAACGGCATTCGTGGCGCCTCGGCCACGACTACGAGATGATCCTTTCTGGCCGGATCTACCGGGCCAAGGGAGAGCAAAGATCGCCACCACGGCGCACGCCATCATCACGGGTCGCCGCGCGAGGCGGTAAGGCGAACCACCAGCCGCGCAAGGCGCTTCAAACAACGGATTCGAATCCATCGACATCTCCCGGGCGCCGACTCGCAGAGGGCTCCTAGGAACCCTAGGCCTCGGGAAGATCCCGTACCGTCCGCCGTGGAAGGATGCCCCGAAACCCTAATCATCGGGAAAACACCTCCGCCCCTGGTCCGTGCGGAGGGAGTCCCGGTGAATCCACGCCAGCGAAACCTCCCGTCGAAGCCTTCACCGGGAGAGCACGGGCCAGCCCTCGCTCGTTCCACCGAACGCCACCCCATGGACATGCACTCGGGAGGGAGCGCATCCTTCGAGGAGGATGCGTGACGACCCAGCGCCGCCTCCTCCGGGTTCGATCGGGGCGGGCCCGGGAGCGAGAGGGACTCGCTCTACCACCCGAGAGAACAGCAAACTTCATCCGGGCATTCGGCGCTCCTTGCCGGCGATGAAGACGAATACTACGACCCCACGAGGGAATGCTTCAACGTTGAAGTCCCGCCGCAAGATGGCCGCTTCACCCGACGTGTCCAGCGAGGACGGCGATGGGCGTGCCGCCACGGCGAGCTCCGGCAGACTGGCCGGCTTCCGCCCGACCGGTGCCGGTAGGCGCCCGCGGCCGCCGGCGAACGCACAACTACAAGACTTACAACCGGGAATCCGCGCGACCGGCGACCGAGCGGAACATTCACGGAACAGCCCGGTGGGCGGCCCCGAGCACCTCGGGCCCCCGGAGGCGGCGACATTGCCACGCCAATGGAGTGCCACACCTTCCCGACATAGCAGCCTCGTTCAACCGAGCAAGCCTCAACGTGGCGGCGGCGATGTGCTCGTGCGAGATGCCCGAGCTCCCCTCTGGCGCCAGGGAAGACGCATTCGGGAAGGCCTCGCGGCATCTCCTTGATAGGGCAGCCGCGACAACAAAGCGGAGAGCTCGCCTCCGAGATCGGGCCGTGACATCGCGGCGACGCGGAGAGTCCGACAAAGCCCGACAAGGCTCAGCCCAGCCTGAGCAAAGCCGGGCTCGGGCGAGGCCACTCCGGGAATGCCCGCGACAACCGCAAAGAACCGCCCCGCTCGGGGATCGCATCAAGACCCCCTCCAAGATCGTCACCGAGGCGCACCCGACCTCGGGGGACGAGATCGAGCGACAACGAAAGCACGGAGGCGAGGCAGCCCACCTCGTGGGCGACCGGCGGGACGAGACTCCCATGCACGCCGGAAGACCGAGGGTACTCCCCTGTAACCTCCCCGGCCACAGCCTTCACAAGGGATATCGGAGAGCACCGCCTCCCGCGCGTTTCGTGCCACCTAGCCACCTTGAGAAATACACGGGAGAAACCCGTCCCCGAGGTATGGGTCGGACGACATCTACCGGCTGGCGCCCGCTTTTGCGGGCACTTGATGACAAGGTGATAATCGTGAACCTGCCCCCCGCCCTCTCCGAGTCCGCCAGCTTGGTCGGAACATCTTCCGCCCAACCTCATATCCAACCGACAGATTTGGTGAGGACCTTCAAAGGCAACTTCCAAGGCACGTGCTCTGCGCCGAAATTCACGACCTTCGGAATTGCCGCAAAAAAGTCCGACGAATCCTTGCGCGACTACATCCGGCGTTTCTCCAAGCGACCGAGCTCCCCAATGTGACGGATTCGGACGTCATAGGGGCCTTCTTGGCCGACACCTCATGCCGAGACCTCGTGAAGAAGCCGGGCGCCGGACTCAGGACCGAGGCAAACGAACCGATGGACATCGCCACCAAGTTCGCCCGGCCGTGAGGAGGCCGTGTCGGGGGCTCTGTTCAATCGGGGGCTCGGGCAAGGGGAAGCGCAAGGAAGAGGAGCCCGAGGGATCTCAACCTCGGGAGAACAAGAAGAAGAAGAAGAAGGATAAGAGCCGCAAGGGCAAGGGCCATGCCGCCCAAGCGGACGATGAAGACATGGTGGCTGCGGTCGACCGCAAGGGGCCCCGGCCCCCACCACAAGAAACCTTCGACGACATGCTCAAGAAGCCGTGCGTAACCATAACTTCCCGGTCAAGCATACCCTCGGGAGTGCAAGAAGGTACGCCAACATTTCGCCAAGCTCAAGGCCATCCCCGAGGGTGAAGAGGAAGAGGTTCCCGAGGGTGGCGCCAAGGGCAACGAGGAGTTCCCAAAGGTGAACAATCGCTTCATGATCTTCGGCGGCAGCACCAAAGAACATGTCCGTGCGGGCAACAAGAAGAAGGAGCGTCGGGAGGTCTACGCCACGGAGCCAGCAAATCCCGAAGCTGCGCAAGTGGTCGGATCGGCCATCACCTTCGACCCGGTCGGATCACCCCCCCAGACATCCCGAACCCGGGGCCTTATCCATTGGTTGTGGATCCCATCATCGCCAACACACTCGGCTCACCAAGGTCCTTATGGACGGAGGAAGCAGCCTCAACCTCATCTACGAAGAGACCCTCGACCTCCTTGGGGTGGACAAGTCCAAGATCCGCCCGGAGGGCCGGCATTCAACGGCGTCGTCCCCCCCAAGCAACTCAAGCCCCTCGGGCGAGATCGACTTGCCGGGTGTGCTTTGAGACCCCTCGAACTTCAGCGGCGAGACTCTCACATTTGAGATTCTTGGGGTCCGCGGTACTTACCACGCACTTCTCGGACGGCCTTGTTACGCTAAGTTCATGGCTGTCCCGAACTACCACGCACCTCAAGCTCAAGATGCCGGGGCCAAACGGTGTCATCACCACCGGCCCCTCACACCATCACGCATATGAGTGCGATGTAGAGAGCGTGAGTACGCCGAGGCACTCGCCATTGCCGAGGCACTCATCGCCGACGCGAAAAGGAGCTTTGACGAAATCACGATCGAGCACGAGGCCAAGCGCGCCGGGAACTTCGAGCCCTCCTCGGGCACAAAGAAGGTCCCGCATCCTAAGAACTCGAAGGAGAAGGCTGGCGACCATCGGCTTCGGACTGGATCCAAAAATAGGAAGCGAGTGTTGTCGACTTCCTCCGTCGAACGCCCGTAGACGTTTAGCATGGGGACCCTCGGACATGCCGGCATACCGGGGATGTCGCCGAAGCACTCCTTAGACATCCTATTGGGCTCAAAGCCGGTCACACAGCTTGCGACGTTTCGATGACGCCAAGTGAAAGATCATCGGCGAGGAGATCCACAAGGCTGGAGGCCGATTTATAAAAGAAGTATTCCATCCCGAATGGCTAGCTAATCCCCCGTATTAGTAGAGAAAAGAATGGGAAATGGCGGATGTGTGTGGACTACACTAGTCTCAACAAAGCATGTCCGAAAGTTCCTTTTCCTTTGCCTCGAATCGACCAAATTGTCGACTCCACCGCGGGATGTGAAACATTGTCCTTTCTTGACGCATATTCCGGTTATCACCAGATCAAAATGAAAGAGTCCGACCAGCTCGCGACCTCGTTCATAACCCCCCTTCGGGATGTATTGCTACCTCACTATGCCCTTCTTGCCGAGGAACGCCGCGCAACATACCAGCGATGCATGCAAATCATCTTCGGGAACTCATCTGGGCGGATAGTGGAGGCCTACGTCGGCGACATTGTGGTCAAATCCAAGAAAAACGTCGGATCTCGTGGGAGACCTCGGGGAAACCTTCGAGTGCCTAAACAAGAAGGGAGTCAAGCTCAACCCCGGTAGAAGTGCGTATTCGGGGGGTTCCCCGAGGGATGCCGGGCTTTTTATTGTCTCTCAACGAGGCATTGAAGCAAACCCGACCAAGGTGGATGCAATCACCAAGATGGGTCCGATCCGAGACCTCAAGGGGTACTGAGAAGGTCATGGGCTGCCCGGCTTCATTAAGCGTGTTCATCTCACGCCTCGGGGAGAAGGGCCTCGCCCCTCTACCGACTCCTCCTTCGCAGTCCGGTGCGCTTTGCCTCGAGCCCCGAGGCCGAGGGATGCCCTCGGAACCTTAAGAAACTCCCGACAAACCCACCGATCCTGGTACCGCCAACTCAGAGAAACCTTGCTCTTATACGCCACCGCCACTACCCGGGTGGTCAGCGCGGTGGTCGTAGTAGAGCCGCCGGGAAGAGGGGCACATGTTGCCGCCAACACCCTGTTTACTTCATCGAAGTGCTTTCCGACACAAAGACAAGGTATTCGCAGATGCGAAAACTATCATGACGCCATCGTATTAACGCCAAGGAAACTTCGTCACTACTTCCTTGCGCACCCCGTTGCCGTGGTGTCCTCGTTCCCCCCCGGGAGATTCTCCAAAACCGAGAGGCCACGGAAGAGTGGCGGCGGGGCGGTGGAGCTCATGGGCGAAACCATATCGTTCTGCCCGCAAAGGCGATCAAGTCCCAAGTCCTAGCCGACTTTGTGGCTGAATGGACCGATACCACGGCTACCCCCGCACCCATCCAGGCGAGTGCTGGACCATGTTCTTCGATGGATCCATGATGAAGACAGCGCTGGGCTGGATTGCTCTTCATCTCACCTCTCGGAGTTCACACAAGGTATGCCATCCGGCTGCATTTCCCCGAGTCCAACAACGTCGCAGAATACGAGGCGCTGGTCAATGGTCTCCGGATCACGGCGGACCTCGGGATCCGACGGTTGGAAACCGAGGGGATTCGCGGTGGTCATCGACCAAGTCATGAAGGCCTCGGCGTGCCACGACCCGAAGATGGACGCCAGATCGCCGAGAAGTGCGCAAGCTGGAGGAAAAATTCCACGGACTCGAGCACAAACACATACCCAAAGCGTTATAATGAGGCCACGGATGAGGCTTGCCAAGGTCGCAGCAACCCGAGGTAATTGTTCCCCGAACGTGCTTACCCGAGATCTCAACGAACCCTCGGTCGGTACATACCCTTGGAAATACCCTCGGGGGCTCAAGAAGGCGCCCGGGGCGGGCCATGCCCGAAGCAATGGCGGTCGACCCAGGTTCTCGACCGGAGGAAGCCGCCGTTGGAGTACCTCATCCGAGATGAGCTGCCCGAGGACAAGACCGAAGCCGCCAGCTTGGCCCGAAGGGGCCAAGTCCTTTGCGCTAATTGGAGAAAAAGAGAACTCTACAAGAGAGGAGCCTCGGGAGTGTACATGCGATGCATACCCTCGGAAGGCAAAGAATTGCTCGAAGACACACACCGAGGGGAGTGCGGTCACCACGCCGCTGTTGATGCTCACTAACTCATATTTTTATGCATCAACACTTCATGGAAAAGAATTAAAATATAATTAGATAACCTTATTAGGGGTTTCTACTAATGATTTCCATGAGTTTTGGTAAAGTTGTGATTTGCGGGACTTAACAAAAAAATAACAGAAATGACGTGGCATACGCCCGACGTAACGCAAAAGCAATCCAACTCCGAGACAAGTCCGAAAGGCTACAGAATACACCCGACGTCAAAGAGTCCCAAAACCCGAAAATACATCATCTAGAAGACTCCAGTAAGACACGACGCATCGCGGACCCGAGTGGGCCCCACTCGGGCCGATCGCCCAACTATTAGGCCGATCGGGCCTGCCCTCGCCGCCAATCGGCCTCCGCCGGGAAGCTTCCTCCACCGCCTCCAAGATGCAATATAAACCGGATGATTATGGTCGGTTTGATCCGATGGCGTCGGTGGGAGCACGGGATTAATCCCACATCGCTTTGTTGAAGTTGAAGAGACAGAGGAAGACCCATATATAAAACAGCCCAAGACCCCTCAAGTCAATTCAATCCAAGTTGATCTAAAGCTTCACGCTCAATAAGAAGTAGATCAAGGAAGAGCCAAGACAGAGAAGAAGAGGAGACACCACGAGATAGGATAGCTAATTCATAGCTCTAATCTAGAGCCTAGTTTAGATAGAAAGTCGTTTAAAGAAGAGAGAGTGTATGTCTTGTTCGATCGAGTAAGTTACACTATGGTTCAATATAATTATTGTTCTCATACACCTTCGTGCTATTTCATTATTATGTATGCAATTAATTTACTTACACTTTATTCTAGTCATAGCATATTTGATATAGTCATTATTCATGGTAATTCAAGTACTTATTCGTAGAGCTCCTAGTATATTATGCGCATATGCTAGGTAGTAGAGAGTATGTAAGCATGGTGCTTAGATATAATTTACTTGCGATTCACCTTATATGCCGGGTCGTGTGGTAGATCGTAGTGGTGACAAAGACTATTGAGTCCTTTGCAATCCTCCCCGTGTATAAGACTAGTCGATAATGGTTCTTGGGATTATCTTGTTTCGTTCTTGATTTTCTTAAGTAATCTTCGGGGTACACATTTTTATTTATGGTTTTGATTTATATATGATCTTATGCTATGCCTGTTTATTTCCACTTCGTAAATTCTTTTGTATACTACATAAGAACTGTCCCATTTGTCCTAAATCCAATCCTAATCTAACTAGGAATTAATCTTATCCTATTGTTCACCACGTGCACCTCTACCTGCCTTATATACCTTATCATTATTATCTTTTTATTGGCTCACCCTGTTTAAGTAAATGCTAAACCACCGAATCTCATTAGTCTTCTATCACTGCCCTTAATCAAATGAATTGCTTATCATATCTTCCTCGTGGATTCGATATTTAAAACCCTTCCCGTGAAATGCTCACTGACATCCGTGCGCTTGCGGATCTATCTCTCTAGTAAGCTAACAAATACCAACAAGCATTTCCTCGGGCGCCGTTGTCGGGGAAGATTTTGATAGCTTTTCTTTTTGATTATTGATAGATGAATACTAAGTGTGGATTTGCTACTTAGCACCTCTCTCGCTAAACAGAATTACCCGTGTATTGTCTATTAGTCTATCTTATGCGGGTAATTGATTAATATTTTCGAAGCGACCAGACGGTAGGAGAATCCAAAGGTACCTGAACTTCATAAACCATTAACATTGGGACTCGCCTTCTGTCGTCGTCACAAGAATTCAAGTGACGAATAAAGAAGCCGCACAACTCACGATTCTATTTTGTGAGTAAAGGTAAGTATGATCGAATGTGAGAAGGTTTTTAAACTTTTAAAATCATATTAGTCTCATCATGATCATAGCCCTTCATCTCTATAAAACCTTTATGTTGCCTTTGTTTACTATAGTATGCTTAAGTTTTGAAATATCTTCATACACCTTAGACATGATGCTTAATTTATTTTCATGGCTCAAGTTAAACATGGTGTTTAGTTTGATTCCCCAAAACCGCAAGGTGTGTCGATTTTATTTCTAAGGGCTTTTAAATTAAACATGGTGTTTAGATTAAATTGCCTTCTTAAATTGAGTTGGACATTATGTCTAGGTTGATTTTTGACCGATAGTATACTTTAGTAGATTCTCGTTATCTTTGTGAGACTAACCCCTGCGAAAAAAATTGTCAAATCCAATTTGGGAAAAGAGATTAGCTTACGCAAGATATGTAATGAACTCCAACAACTCGCACAAAAGAAGACTCAACTCACTCCTTACGAAAGGGATCTAACCGTAAGTGCCTAAATACTCAATTTGTCTTTTGTCGCAGTTACCTTTGCCTTAGCCACGCTTTGAGTGCAACCGCTTCATAATAATAAATAATAAAAACAAATTTATATAATCGTGCTAAGTTTTTAAAAAAGAACCATCATTATGTTAGCACAAATAAATTATATGGACAATAACCCTATTTTCAATATCATTGCTATCCTTCGGGTATATGTCCACTAATCTGCTGCGGGGAAAGAATCTGTGGTGGCCACGCTCATGGACCTACCTCACTACCACTTCCACTACAAAAAACGTAGGAGTACCAAGCCGAGGGCGATGAGAAGCGGATCAACGTCAACCTACATCATCTTATCAAAGACTTGCTTGCTCTCATCACCTACAACAAGAAATACACCTGTAGGAACGCACTCCAATCAATGACGGGCCAGCACAAAGAGAAGTCACAATAATGCCTTCGCACCATGGAGGACAAGGATGTCACCAATGAAGTTTCTCCCTCGATCATCAAGACGACCAGTGTGCTACACTTCATCAAGAAGAACACTCCACACCACGTCGTTAGAGGACAAAGCAATCAAGGAGGGACTCCAAGTTTACATCTCAAATGAGCATCCTTTTGTCAACCGTAAGTAAAAGAAGATGAAGAAGAATTGACAAAGTAAGATCAATTAGCATCCTCATCCCTTGGGCCGATTAAAAGAAGAAAAGAAAATGGATTGGTACAAGGGAGAGGACGAAACACAACAAGATTCCATCAAAGACCGATAGTCACAACACACTCAAGGAGATGATGAACAAATAACCCCGACTTTAAGCGCCGAAAGTGACACGAGTTTGAGCTTGGGGAGGAAGACCAATTCCACTAAAAGATGATCCGACAAGGCTCTCCCTCCCTCGTGACTCCCGCCCGTTCCGACACGTAAAAAATGAAGAGAGGACAAGACACTCAACTACCATACAAGAACCACCATGAGGTGTTACGATGCCGCCATGATTCTCGCAATAAAGGTAACATCTTCGTAAGTGTCCTAATCGATAAAACTTTACTCTAATCATGGCATGCTTACTAAGGAGTTAAATATATTAGCTCACAACCTCACTTGGATTAATCTGAATAGCTCAACATATTAGCTCTTAGTTGTTCTTACCCCCTTGTCTCTAGTTTTATTTTTCTCTACACTTTTAGTTTGCTATGTTATAAAAGCCACATTCATACCCGGCTATCCGATCTTTTCACCTTTGTCACAAATAAATGAAACACATTATGCTACCATGGTTATATATGCTCAAGGTCAGAGTAAGATGAATACAATTTTGGTTCTCATTGGTGTTTTCCCCACCAGCCAGAGCCCATACACTTGATCTCTACCTTGACTTTGTGAGCGTGGACACACTTTGCGCCGCTTAATGTCCCGCCTACAACATGCACAATAAGCAAGGAACATGGGTGATGCCATCCTCGTAATCACTATCCCAAGAGATGCAACTTCAAGATCGAACAAAGCAAGCCTAAGAAGAACAAGACGCGGAGAAATCACAAGTTGAATACAGAGTCGATGGACAAGGAATACATTAAGAAGATTCAAGAAAAGTCCACCCAGCCCCACCAACCAAGCACGCCGAACCAGCCACTCTCCAAAGGTCTCCAAACCGAAGAAACAAGCTTGGAGGAAGAAAGAAGACAACAAGAGTACACCTTCGAAGACCTACCACCACCCGTCATCGACCGATCAAACACCGCCGCTACCTCATCTACGCTACTCATCGAGATCATTGAAGGCACCGCACTGCATTACAAACATCCCGACGAGATTCCATAGATGACAAAGACGCCACGAGAGTAAGTACTCGAAACTCTCGGCGAGAGGTAACTCGGTATTTATCTGCATATTTAATTTTCTGCATAGCATATTTTAATTAGCATATTTCCTTTAAGCATATTTACTTTTCTAAAAACCTGCATTAGAAAATCATAAAATTATGTTTGCTGCATTTGCATTAGTTCCTTAAAAGCCCCATGCAAGCACCCCTTGCCGTGGTGGCATAAAAAAAAAAAAATACAAAAATATTGCACTCATATGTTTTCACATTAGCATCTCTATTGCATAGAAAAATTCTCAAAAAAAAATGTGGGCACATGAAGGTCCACACGTTTTTCTAAAAATCCAAAAAGAAGTGAGCACATGAAGGCTCACAACATAATCCTAGAATTTGTTCCTTCGGGTATGTGCGAAATTAATATTTGCAGGGAGAACATTTAAGGAAAACCCGGAGATGAACAAGTTCCAAGGACGAATAAAAAGACTACTTCAAGATTCAAATTGGGGAGAGCACCCTCGCTTATTACGATAAATATTATTATCCTATCTATTTTAAATATTAGCTAGTTAGTATATTTTGCTTAGAGTTAATGAGTCCTAAATAAAAATATTAGTTTTAAGAGTCCAATAAATATTAGAAGTTCAAGAGTTAGCTCTCTTTTCTTTAATTATGACCTTGATGACATATGCTTGGAAATGATGAATAGTTGCTCCGCCTTAATTCCTCTTAAAAGTACTTACACTTTAGACTTAGATTCTCCCAAAGCTTTAAATGCTTAATTTGCTCTAAACCCAACACTGTGGGAAGCACATGCTTAATCTAAGTCTTAGCATTGAAAGATAATAGTGCATGAAAAGTTGAGCTACTGTTTATCATATTCTTAGAGATACTTGATCCCTGGTTTTTATCTTTAAAAATTATAAAATATTACATGATGAGTTCCTTAGATATGACCCTTGAGAGTTTGTCACTGCATCAAAACATCCCACTCCACCAAATACGCCGCTTCTAATCCGTATACGCCTCTCCATATTCCATCAAGCCGCTAGCCATAATTATAAAAAATAATAATAATAAATTCTAGCAATTTTGGATATGTCTCTCTCAATGTTTTTATACCAATTAGATTCTGCAGGCTACATTCATAAAAAAAAAAAAAAAAAAAAAGGGGAAAAAAAGAAAAAATATTCAGAGAGAAAAGTGAGACAAGAGAGGGAGAGTAACGGACAAAAAGTCATACTAGGCGAGAAGGGCCTACCTCCCTAAATAATAAAAATATATTTAGAGATGAATAATGGACACGTGTCCGAGGGTGAGTAGGGCCCACATCTCTAAGGAGAGAGAAAAAATGGACACAAGTTCGGGAAAAGCCCACCTCTCCAAGAATGGACAGCCCAGGTCTTAGCAATTTTTAGAAAGAGAGATATAGTCCAAGATGCTTGAAAAGAAAAAAATAAAATACTAGAAAAGGCTAAAGGCTAATTACTACCTTTCATCCTCATTCATTCACCACTATCATCCCACTATGTATGACCTACTATATGTGTCACTTCACTACGTACTATCTACTTAAGAGGGTCATACATAGGATCTCTGAGTTTTCTTTTGAAAAATAATGCAAAACCCCAGGATGATAGTTGATCAAAGAGTTTGAGACATGGTACTTAACTTGATTGTTTTATCTTGCTTATGATTCGTGAAAAGGCTACGCCCCATGGTAAACAGGTATGAGAGAGCAATCTTGTTAAGAGGAGAATTTATTTCTGATAAACACAGTACTTTTGAGGTATGAAAGCGTAGTAGCAACTCCTGATCCTACTATAGCATATAGCTTTGCTAGGGACTAGCAAAGGGTAAGCTTGGGGACAATTGTTGATGCTCACTAACTCATATTTTTATGCATCAACACTTCATGGAAAAGAATTAAAATATAATTAGATAACCTTATTAGGGGTTTCTACTAATGATTTCCATGAGTTTTGGTAAAGTTGTGATTTGCGTGGGACTTAACGTAAAAAAATAACAAAATGACGTGGCATACGCCCGACGAACGCAAAAGCAATCCAACTCCGAGACAAGTCCGAAAGGCTACAGAATACACCCGACGTCAAAGAGTCCCAAAACCCGAAAATACATCATCTAGAAGACTCCAGAAGACACGACGCATCGCGGGACCCGTGAGTGGGCCCCACTGCGGGCCGATCGCCAACTATTAGGCCGATCGGCCCGCCCTGCCGCCAATCAGCCTCCGCCGAAAGCTTCCTCCACCGCCTCCAAGATGCAATATAAAACCGGATGATTATGGTCGGTTTGATCCGATGGCGTCGGTGGGAGCACGGGATTAATCCCACATCGCTCGTTGAAGTTGAAGAGACAGAGGAAGACCCATATATAAACAGCCCAAGACCCTCAAGTCAATTCAATCCAAGTTGATCTAAAGCTTCACGTTCAATAAGAAGTAGATCAAGGAAGAGCCAAGACAGAGAAGAAGAGGAGACACCACGAGATAGGATAGCTAATTCATAGCTCTAATCTAGAGCCTAGTTTAGATAGAAAGTCGGTTTAAAGAAGAGAGAGTGTATGCTCCGGTTCTCGATCAAGAAGTTACACTATGGTTCAATATAATTATTGTTCTCATACACCTTCGTGCTATTTCATTATTATGTATGCAATTAATTTACTTACACTTTATTCTAGTCATATCTTATTTGATATAGTCATTATTCATGGTAATTCGATGTACTTATTCGTAGAGCTCCTAGTATATTATGCGCATATGCTAGGTAGTAGAGAGTATGTAAGCATGGTGCTTAGATATAATTTACTTTTATGGATTCACCTTATATGCCGGGTCGTGTGGTAGATCGTAGTGGTGACAAAGACTATTGAGTCCTTTGCAATCCTCCCCGTGTATAAGACTAGTCGATAATGGTTCTTGGGATTATCTTGTTTCGTTCTTGATTTTCTTAAGTAATCTTCGGGGTACACATTTTTATTTATGGTTTTGATTTATATATGATCTTATGCTATGCCTGTTTATTTCCACTTCAGTAAATTCTTTGTATACTACATAAGAACTGTCCCATTTGTCCTAAATCCAATCCTAATCTAACTAGGAATTAATCTTATCCTATTGTTCACCACGTGCACCTCTACCCGCCTTATATACCTTATCATTATTATCTTTTATTGGCTCACCCCGTTTAAGTAAATGCTAAACCACCGAATCTCATTAGTCTTCTATCACCGCCCTTAATCAAATGAATTGCTTATCATATCTTCCTCGTGGATTCGATATTTAAAACCCTTCCCGGGTGAAATGCTCACTGACATCCGCGGCGCTTTGCGGATCTATCTCTCCTCGTAGCTAACAAATACCAACAAATTTATGCCTCGAGGGACGCTAGTCGGTAAAGTCTTCGTGCAAGGCTTCTACCGCCCCTCGGCGGTACGGACGCAAATCAAGTCGCGCGTACCGCAAGGAATGCCAATTCTACGCCGCAGGGACGCATCTCCCAGCTCAAGCACGCAAACTATACCACTTACGTGGCCATTTGCAAAGTGTGGGGACTCGACATGATTGGACCCCCGAAAAGGGTGCCCTGGAGGACACACTCACGCCCTAGTCCCGAATGGATTGAAGCCCGACCCGTGGTGAACCCTCACGCAGGGGGAAACGGTGAAATTCTTTTGAGGATATCATCTCCTCGCTTTTAGTCCCGAACTCCATCATCACGGACAACGGAACCAACCGTGGGAAAGAAATTCCTTGACTTTTGTGACGACTATGGCATCCGGTCGATACCTCGGCCGTAGCTCACCCGAAGACCAACAAATCAAGTGGAGCGTGCCAACGGCATGATCCTACAAGGGCTCAAGCCGAAATTTTCAATCACTGAACCAAGACGGCAAAAGGTGGTACCAGAACTCGCCATCGGTTCTATGGAGCCTTCCTTCGACGAAAAGCCGAGCCACGGATTCAGCCCGCTTCTTTCTAGTCTATGGGGCCGAGGCAATCTTACCCACGGACATAGAATTCGGGTCCCCGAGGCTGCGAGCCTACACCGAGCAAGGCAACCAAAGAGGCAAGGCAAGACTCCATAGACCAAGTTGACGAGGCCCGAGACGTTGCGCCTCCCCGCACTCAAGAAGATATCAACGTGCTCACAAGAAATATCATGCCAAGCGCCGAAACCTCGAGCTCCAAGTGAATGACCTTGTGCTCAGCTGAAAACAGATAACAAAGGGCGCCATAAACTCACGCCACCACAGGAAGGGCCTTTACTTCATCGCCGAAGTACTAAGGCCCGGACCTACAAATCAAGAACGAGAAGGGCGAAGTCTACTCCAATGCCTCGAACATAGAACAGCCTACGCCGCTTCTACCCTTAAATTCCGCACTAGAAGTCAAACACCTGTGTTTTTTTCGCTCAATAAAAGATCTACATCTTTTAAAAAAGTACTTCTCGTGCAAAACCTTAAGGGAGTCTTAGCCTCGTCCCAAAGACAAGACTAGAACTCCCTCGGGGCTACACGGGGACCCCCTCGGGGGGACCCCCTCCTCCTCTTTTTTTGAAACTTTTTTTCGAAAAGTTCTCGCCACATACTCGGATCGATTGTTTAAAAGCCGCGAGGGTCGCACACGCTTGAAAAATCCTAAGTAAGATGGCGAACCAAGCGGGCACCCCCGGGCACCCGTGCCCGCTATCTTCTGCACGGAGAAATCCCAAGCAAAGTAGCCGAGCTAAACGGATCGCCGCCCAGAGGCACCCGTGCTCACTACCTTGCGAGCGGATAAGGCAAGCAACCCGCCACACAATAAACATGAAATCCGAGGAACGCAACCTTAAAACACGAGTGCACCCTGGCAAGGCCACGGACCTCGGGCGGCGCCATTGTTTATACCCATCCATCTCACAAGCTCCAATCTTTTCATGCAAGGAAGGATCGGGGGCGGGGAGGCCTCGCCTACTTGCGCCTCATTGCCGGCCGAGGAAGCTTCGGCATGAGCAGCGCCCTCGGGCGGCCGCTTCTCCCGAGGGTGGCATCGGGCCCGTCGGGCGCGTCCTCGGCGTGGCGTCCACCATCTCCGTATCCGCCTCATAGGTGGACTCTATGGGGAGTGCGGGGACATACCTGCGTCCTCAAAGCACGAGGACAAGCGAAGTCATGGCGCCCATCCACGGTCATATCGACTTTTGGTCTTAGCGGCGTCGGCGGCATCCCTCTCGGCCGGGATCAACCTCCCCTGTCATCGGAGCCGAGGAAGAAGCCGTCGCGACATCGTCGGCGTCGTGGACTCCATCGGGAAGTGGGAGCAGACCACCGCCGGGCATGTGCGAATGCCGTTCGGAAGGCGTTCCGGCTCGGACCGGAGGAATCCGCCGGCGGCGCCAGCGAGCGGCGAGGGCCGACCTCCCGGGTTGCCTGCCCGGCGACGAGAAGTCGGGCTGGGCCTCCTCCAATTCTGCCGTGACTTCGCTCTGCTCCGGTCCTTGGGCGGCGTGGCCGCGGTATTTACGGCCTCGGTCCGGGCGTTCTCCGCCTGCGGCAACAACCACCAAGACAATGTCGGCGGCGGCGATGAAAATGAAGGCGACAAAGCCCGCCCGAGGGGATAGGGCGTACCTTGGCACTTCAATTGCGACCCGGCGCGGACGCTATGCTCATTCGCAGCGACACGGAGCCGGTCCTTCTCCTTCCCGAGGGTTTCCCCCCTCGGGCGCCAGCTCCTCTCGATGCGGGTGCTCGGGGCGTTGCACATCTTCGCCGCTTCTTCGCCTCATCTCGGGACCTGTCCCCGCTCGCCATGGGCCTCCCAAGGGCTGGAGGGGGACCGCTTCCGGGCGTCCTCGAAGTCTTGGCTCATCAGGAGCCACCTCACCGGCCGACTGTCGACCTCGGACTTGGCCTTGACAAGATCGCCGCTAGGGCTTGTCGGGGACTCCCTCTCCTCGGCGGTGCGGCAAGCCGGGAGGTCTCACTGGGCCTCGGGTCAGCTTCACCCGAGCTTGACCAAGGGCATTCGAGTTCGAGGCGTTACGGCGAAGGAGCTCGGACTTCTCCCGGCGGCAGACGGAGAGTCTGCAGAACGACAATATTATTCATCAAGGCAAAGCACAAAAGACATGCGGCCCGGGAGATGGCCATCAAGATACTTACCGCGCGTCGGCTTCCGAGACGGCCGGGTGATGGTCTCCCCCCGATCCTCGCTAGGCCCTCGGCGGCCCAGCGACGGATACGCTCATGAGTCCTCCACGCCTTGCGGGACTTGGAGCGGTCATCAATCACCGCGGCGGACCCGGGAACATCACCCAAGGTCAAGGGGACCGCCCGGAGTTGGATCCCTCGGGAATACCGCTTCCACCGGCAACTCCGCGGCTCACGGGAACCCGAACCGGTAGAAGTCCGGGGCCCTTGGGCGATCCACGTGCACCGTCCTCGTCATAGCAGAAAACGGCGCTCGCCAAGGGCATACCTCATGCCGGACACGTGGAGGCGCGGCGGGAAGTCGGGGTTATGCGGCTCGTGCACCCACGGGTGACAAAGCGCCAAAGCAGCGAAGACTTGCGGCGTCTCCGCCCAGCGTCGAAGAGCTCCTCTTGCGAGAACTCGAACAAAGGGGGCCGCCTCCTCCTCGGGGTAGGCGGCGGCCGGCCTCCGGGCGGCGCCACTTGCTCCGGCTGCCGGCGATGTCGAGGCGCGACCAAACTCTCCGTGTCGGTCAGCCGTCGGGTGGGCGACCAGCCCACCATCGCCACCATGGGCCTGTACCGCCTGGCGCGGGTCCGGTGGACGGGTCTAGGGCCGAAACCCTTGGGGCTCGAGGGCTGGCGTCCTGTGAGGAGGAGGACGGCGGGCCGTGAGGCCTCTTCACCCGCCGACCCCACCGGTGCAGCGCCGCGGAGGATCGGCAGCCCAGCCTTCGGGGCCTTCTTGGGGTGCGAAGCAACAGGCGGCCCCGTTTCTAAGGCCCGGCCTCAAAGTCAAAACTCTAAGGCAACCATACGCCGAGGAAAAATCAAAATTGCAAAGGCAAAATGGAACTCCACGGCTTGAGTATCGGCCTCGGCGGCGACGAAGGCGAGATGGCTGCGACCTCGTGCGTCACGATCTTGTGGCCCGGAGTCTCCCCCACGGCAGCTGCAAATGCGAGGGGCGGATCGGGACGAGGGTCCGGGCTCGGCCCCGTAGCGCTGCCAGCGGCAGCGGTACTCGTGGCGGGAGCGTCGGTTCTTCCCTTCGGGCCGGGCGCCTGCGGCGCCCGAAAGTGCCGGCGTGGCCAGCACCCCGATGGTCGAGGACTCGGCGGGAGGAACCCTCGGGCGCCGCGGGTGCCCGATTGTTCCCGGCGTCTCGAGCTCGGGCTCGGGGACATCTTTGGAGGCCCGGCCCAGTCTGGAACCCCATGGCTCGGTCTATCCGTACACCCGCGTCATCATCGACGAGTTCACATAGAACTCATCCTCGGGATTGTCGTCCTCCTCGGTAGTCGGTATGTCGGGCGGCTTCGCCGCCCTCCGTTGCTCGGCCACGGCGCTTCTCGCGAGCCACATTCCTCTTCTTCCTCTCCTCCTTCTTCAATGCCGGGGCCCTGCCAGCTCGTTCCGAGTGCGGTTCGCGGCCGGCGGTCGGCGATCAAATGGTACGGGAGGAGGGGAGTCAGATAGTTGAAGCGACCTGTGAGGAGGAAAAAGTGAGAACATCGCCATGCCAACAATCTTGTAGAAGCAAAGCAAGGACACGAAAGCCAAAAGTACCGGGGGGGATATACCCTCGGTCGGGCGCATGGGGGATCTCGAGGGATGCTGCGACGGGGTGTTAGACCGGCGCATCCCTCACCCTGGCCGGGCCATCGATGGAAAGCGAAGGCGACATCCGACGCAGCGTCAAGACCCACCGGCGTCGGACGCCATCTTGCACATAGGGGCGATCCATCGGTAGCGGCGATAGCCGGCGCCGGTGAAGGCGGCGACCCGCGGCGGCGGCATTCCGTCCCTTTCCGGCCGGGGCCGCCCTCGAGAGCCTTCCAGCCGATGATGATCCTCCGAGGGGGACCCCGCCCGCCTGAAGGGCGATGCTTGAGGACCCGCCGGTGTGTACGGGAGCGCGTTCCCATCGTTGCGGAGGTAGAACCACCGATCCTGCCACCCCTTGTCGAGGAGGTGAGCTTGGACAGATGTACCCATCAGGCTCGGTTCGGCCTCGTCGGCTCAAGACGGACTTGGAGCGCACAACCTCCAACGCGCAATGCCCTCCGTGGGCGGCCCCGCGCCACCGAGGCGATCGTAAGGTCCGCCTTGAAGAACCACAACCCCGAGAGGTCCCAATGCGCTCGATCCCGTGAATCCCTCATGAGGGTGACGAAGATGGCGGCCTGGGGAGATCGAGTTCGGAGGCAGTGGTGAAGCTCGACTTCATAGTAGTTGAGGATCGCTCGATGAACCGACCCGCCCGGCATCCCGAAGCCACGGGTGAAGATCCATCGGGCTCACCACGTAGCCGCCACGAGGGTTAGGCTCCTCCTCAGCCCAATCTGGAGCAATCCACTCCGCCGCTCCTGCCGTCGGTATCGGGGGGAGGGCCCTTCTCGACCCGGCGAGATTTCTCCTCCGTCGCCGTCGGCCTCGGCCACGGCTCGGCGTCGAGCACCTCCCTCGCGCCCCCGTCACCGCTACCCGATCTGGCGCCATGGGTGAAAGGGAGATGAAGGGTGGCAACCGCTAGCAACCCCGATCGCACGGCGCAAGGCAAGTGAATCTCTCCCCTAATCTCTCCCACACTCTCTCTCTATCTCGATTGCTGCAGCAAGAAGGCAGAAGGCGATGGCGAGAAGAGCAAGGGGAGCACTATCCGGCGCCGTCTGCGGCGCACCCCATATAGGGAAGGGAGGCAAACCGCCGGCTGGGCAATCGAACCCGACTCTGGAATGGGCGGCCCAAGATGGAATCCAAACCGCTCATCCAACGGCTCGGCCGCGGGTGGAACCGTCAAGGGCATTAATGCACCTTGACGGTGCCCCTGATCTCCGCCCCCCGACAGGAAGCCACGGGGCCCGCGTCCATCGGACTCGAATGTGCACGCCGCCGCCTCGAGTGCGGCGAGGAGACGCCTTCCGGTCGGGGGGTAAAACCGTCCGGCCATCCGCACCCGACGGCGCCCGGAGCCTAAGGGCAAAAAATCGGTCCGATGGGCGGTTCCGCCCCCGGCGGAAACCAAACGAGCCTCGGGGTGACACACCCTACGTTCTAGAGGTTGCCGGTCGGGCCCACGAGGGGGGTTTGATGCGCCTCGGGATAACCCGAGCTAGGGACGAGAGGGAAATGCACAACCTGCTATACCCGGCCCCCCCCGGGCTGCGGATTTCTGTGAACGTGTTTAAGGCCCGCGGGTCTTCTTATAGAGATGTCCCATCCGTGGGGAGGCCTACAGGGCCCCTCGGAGGTTGGTCCGCCCAAACCCCCGGATCCGCTGGCGGTCCGCAGGTTCCCATGGGGTGAATCCTGGATCACATAGCCGACCCTTGCTCCGGCAAGGGCACGGGCACCCCGCTTAAATGGACCCGCTCATAACTCACCGGAGCACGCCACATTCGGCTTATGGGCATTGTGGCGTGTCTCCCTCCTCCTCCCTCTCGGGGGGCGGCCGGGGAGCGTATCATCAAAGTCGAGGAGGCTTGGGTCGACCTTGCGCACATAAGCGGGCCCCGGCTGCCACACAAAAACAAACACGCTCCACACAAACAAGCGCAATTTAAGAGCTGTTTTAGTCTTGCCGACGTCGCGAGACATAAATGACCTCGAAGGAATCCGCCATTCCATTCGAGGCCTCGGGGTTAAGATCTAAACGCTCGCGCGCACCCATTGTAGACGAACCACCCCGAGAAACAACAAGGCGACGGGAACGGCAGAACCCCGGGCGAGTCCTCACTGCCTCGGGGGCTCGGGGCTACCGTCGGGGACCAAAATATTGGGCCTCGAGACATTCTCAAACTAACGACGAATTTGTCAGCCTGCCAAGGCCCAAGAAAGAAACCTAGCCTGCTATCATCCCGCATGGAGGGACGGCAGACGAATGATGGACCGAGCCATTGAGCCCGACGTTTACATGACGACGGAGCAGCCCACAAACGGCCCACGAGCGGCGAATGGAGTCACCACGGCGCATAAGAGCTTATTACGCTCACGAAGGACAAGGTCAAGGACCTCTACCGAACAACGAACCACGGCGTTCCCGTGGACCCTTGCTCAAACCATGGCTCGGACTCGACCTCGCGTCTCGATTCGTCCCCGGGCCGGCCTAGCTCACCGACCCAGGGGAAATCTCGATCTCGTCCCAGGATGGCCCTAGCTCACCACCCTCGGGCGCAAAAACCCGCTTCAGCCGGGAGACCAGCTCTCCATCCTCGGGTAAAAAGCGACCAGCCCCTAGCCCATCTCGGTCGCCCGCCCTCGGGCGTGGGAGGTTCCGTCCCGAGGAGGGGAAACCTGCATTCAATGCGGTCGCGTGACGAGGCAAGGCACCGTGCCATCGATTACACCCGATCAAATCGACCTGCCCGAATCGCCTCCCCCAATCCACCGATGGGACGCAATATCAACGCAGTGACGTGTTTATGCCACTTCGGCACGGGGGACCAAGGTGACACTGTTCACTTCCCGCAACATCGCCAAAACGCCGCGTGGGCCGGACCCTCGGGCACTTGACACGCAAGGCAGCCACCACCGGACCGGCCCTCGCCATGCGGGATCGCGTGAGGGACGCCTCAGACGGGACCCTCGGGGCCGCGCCCCGAGCGGCACGCCCACCATCGGATCGGGACACGTGTCTTCGCCGGGCAACGCCGCCCCGCCCGCGCCCTCGGCAACGCACATGCGGCCGGTGCAGCCTCGGAATTAGCCACCTAGGCAACCGCCAATGTAAACATTATCTCTCTCCTTCTCCTATAAAAGGGGAGTAATGTCCCATTAGAGGAGGTTCGACTCAATTAGAAGGGTTGGATTCTAGTTACGTCGACTAGATTTGACTCAATCCCACTTTCAACTCCGATTCACACGGAGAAAACTGCTCACCACTACCACCGCAAATCCACGATCGTGGGGCTTGAGATCCTTCTCTCCCACACGACCGCCTGTAACCCCTACCGCAGGCTCACCTTTGAGCGCGAAGTCAACACGAGCGTGACGCACCCCCCTCGCTGGACGTAGGGGCCCCGTTGGCCTGAACCAGGGATAAACCGTTGTGTCCCGCGTGTCCATCTTGCGCTACGCCATCGAGGGAGGAGGCACGCGAGCATACAAATCTTTTTATTGCCGCACCGGGCGCCGCCGCTCCTCGAACCGCCGACACTTATGTTCTTCTCCAACATTTCTATGACGCTCCTAATAGAAGGACGATTTCCTCGGCTTGTTTGTATGCACCACAAGGCGACTAGAGTCATATGTCTTGCAGTCTCATCACTCTCACATGCAACTTCCCGACTTTGGAAATCTTTTGCCAAACGGTCATAAATCCAAATGGGAAATAAGCTTCACTAGAACTCCCAAAGGGTTTCTTTAATATTCTTCCTTCCAACTACCATTTCTAACAACACCATTCCATAGCTGTAAACATCTGATTTAGTTGACACAACTCCAAACCCTCTAGAAAAAACTTCTCGAGCAATGAAACCAATGGTACCTCTGGCTTCAGCCATTGAGAGAGCACTATCCTTGAGGTGGCATTAATTTTTTGCCAGTCCAAAAATCTGCAATTTTTGGACAAAAGTCTTCATCTAGAAGCACATTATGTGGCTTGATATCGAAATGGATAATACGGGCATTACATCCCCCGGTGCAAATATTCCAAGCCTCGCCAAGAATGCCAATGGCTATTTCTCGCAACTTATGCCATCCTAAGGCCATTTTAGTTTCTTCTGAATAAATATACTTGTCCAAAGAGCCATTGACCATGTAATCGTAAATAAGTGCTCTCTTAGATCCATGTAAAACAAAAGCCCACTAAGTTCACAATATTTATATGAGATGTCCTACGGATGCTCAATACTACCTCGTTCAGGAACTCTTCTCCATTTCCTTTCGATCCCTTTAGTAGTTTCACGGCTACCTTGCGTCCATCTTCCAATTTTCCCTTATATACTATACCATAGCCACCTTCACCTAGTATATGCTTGAAGGATCCTGTTATTTTTTTTACCTCTGAGTATTTGTACCTCTTCGGCATGGAATCATATCCTTTCAGTATGTCCTCTATGCTTGATTCGTTGCCATTGTACCTTTTTTTGGAACCAATGCTGCCATTGTACATTTCAAAGGTTACATGGTAAATTTTCTTCCAACCGTATATTGTGCAAGCAAGGCACGTAAGAATCAAGCAGATTGAAGCTGACAGTGCAACTGAAATAGAACATATATAATGAGTTACACATAACACCCATTTCTATAGGAAAAGAAAAGATGCTCATCTATCAATATCTACACTAGCTTGGAACAATGGGGCAAGAAAGACCCCATGTCTCCAAATTAACCAGGGCTGTTGTGTGTGTAGTTTTTCGTGTGGGATATGATGGGGAGAGCATACCTTTTAAAATTAACTTGTTATGTCTTCGTGGACCACCAGAAAGAGGACCAGCAGAAACATCTATAAAAATAACAGAGATGTGGTTCAGTCCAACAGAATTAATAAGTAATGTTTGTATATATATCACTTTTACAAGTGATTTTTTTCCAATCGGGAAACTCAATTTCATTAACTTGCAACGGAAATACACTGCATTCTGGGATATTACAGAAAAAGCATGATAGAAGATGGCAACAAGCCACAAAAGAGAAAATTCACCTGCTGCCAAGCAGCCAGGGTGGTAAACTACAGTTTTTAAGCTATCGATAGCACTCAATCTGATAACTGAAGGACAGGTACACTTTTACAAAGTGATGGATACATATATTTACTCCCTGGCACATAGATGACGGTCTAGTTTTACGATCGAATTGATATTCACTAGATTGTGTGTGCCAGGTTTTTTCTCTCTTTTTTTGGTAGTAAAAATTGATCGCAGAATTGCATGTCCTACTTACTCTGGCATGGTGATGTGTTCTTGTTTGTAGCTACAAGAGTTGTAAAATTGTTAGCGACGACGTGCTGTCCATGACATAGCCTTCATATGCGCACATTTTTTTTGATTCACAAGACTGCCCAAGGTTCAGCCCAAGCTTCAATGCTCCGGTGCATGCTGGCACTGCTGGGCACTGTCTTCCTTGCACCGGAACGCAGTCTAATGACCTGGTAATCACGAGAAAAATGTGAATGTTTCTAGACATTGATCGATTCAGGAATTGAATTGGGGATCGAGATAGAGAGTTTACTGCTGGTCGCTTATGTTTCTCCTGCAGCTGCACTGGACACAGCCCTGTGCGGTGATTGCGTAAGTGCCATTCGGCACGAGCAGATTGTGATCAGCCGACATTTGGTCGATTGATGAATTGCAAACTGAGTGCAAACGAAATTAACGACCAGTTAATTTTTTTAGATAAGGAACAAAGTTCCAGCCTCTACCATTTCTGGTACACACAGCTGAGTGCCACATGTCACAATACAAAGTGCCATAAGGCAAAAAAATCCAAACAGGAAACAAAGAGAGTTTGGCTCAACTAGTGAGCTCAATGCGAAAAAAAGGAAATTCTAAACACCAACACGGTTTATGAAAACGGCCAGTTAATAACTCCCTCCTTTAAGATATCTTGGTATATATATTAAGAACTTGTGAGCTGCTTGTCTGGTGATATGTGTAAGTCGAAGAAGGCAGCACTTACCAGGAGCGGGACATCTAGAATCTGCCCCAGCATCAGGCTCTTGGGGTCCGTGACCTTATTCACACTCAGCAGCGTGTTCTCGGTCACCCCGAACCTGGCGGCGATGCCAGGCGGGTCGTCCCCGTGACGACGCTGTACGCGAGGTGCATCACGTCGGCGCCGTCCACCCGGTCGCAGGTGCAGGGCAGCGGGATCTTCAGCTTCTGCCCGATCTTGATGAGGTTAAGGTCGGTGATGTTGTTGGCGGTGCCGATCTCCTGGTAGGTGACGAAGGCGTCGAACACATCCCGGGCGATGTGGTCGAGGCCGTCCATCAGCTGCACGACGTAGATGGGGCCGCCCACAGACTCCCCACGCCGTTGCTCCCGCAGCGGCAGCGGAAAGGGACGCGAACGACGGTTTTGGCCGAGATGTGAGTGCTGGCCGCGGTGTCAGGCGGGAAGCCGTTGGCCCCGAGCAGGTCGGCGAGCGTGGTCGTCGTGTTGAAGCGGACGACGAGCTCAGCGTAGGTGGTGGCGTTGGGGACCGCGCAGCCGATGGCGGAGTTGCAGGTTGTACCTAGCGAGGCGCAGGTGAAGCAATGGCCGAGGCGGACGAGGAGAAGATGAACAGCAACGCGACCGCCGGTATCGCCAGGCGACCGCCGGCAAGCGACGGCATGGCGGTGTGGTCACCGCGGTAATGGGACAGGTCTTCGATGGATGTTTGACTGGGACGTTGACGCGAGAGGAGGAAAACGACGACTAGGGAGTGGTTCGAGGGCTCGGAGGACAAATTAAGAGCGGCTTTAACGGTTGCCGTGTGTGTTGTCTACCCGACCTTGCACGGCTTAGGACGTACTACGTGTTTAGTTTGTTACCAAACTGTGTCATCGTGCACAACTCCCACGCCACAGTTTTGCATGTGTACGTTGGTTTCGTGGCCAGAGTAATTAAGGCGCCAACAGAATTCGCCAAAATGGATCTAAACACAGCCTGAACCAAAAAAAATGTTGCGTTATTTTTCCTGTCCACATCCACGTGCCAGGTCGTCGGGCTATTTTTTTTTTTTTTTTTGATTTTCTTATGTTATATATATCATCTATTTTTTTAGAGGTGGACATTTATTTTTCGGTTCGGTTCCTCGATTTCTTGGTGGAATTTGGTTTATTTCATATACATAATTTTCTGAAACTTTTTATAAATTTAAATTAAATTTAATCCGCACATTTATTTATGATAAAAATCCAGGGTCAGAATTCCTTAGAAATTTCCCAAATGATCTCGGGTGGTGGAAAGATAGGAATTTGAACTCGGTACAAAAAAAATGCACAATGCATTAGCAATCCGCCGCTTTACTCCACTCAGCCATCTCTCCCCTTCCAAACATTTTAAGTATGAGACATCACACATAAACCAAACATAATTCTACTATCGTTACCCAAGGTACCTCACCGCTCGAAAAACAGTTCAATACAACTAGGGTGGTCTGAAGCTGGCAAAAGATGAGGCCCAAATCGACCAAGGTGCACCATCAGACATGGTGACAAGCAAACATGGAGCATGGAAACCGACTATAGAATAAGAAATATTTGATTCTCTGCACAGATTTTATTGTGTAATGAACTAGGAAATTTATAAGTAAACGGAGTGAGATCCTAGTTGTAACTCTATGGTCGACCCCCCAAGTTAATAATCAATTAATGGAGACGGACACCGTAAAATCCACAAGGAGAGCGCTCTCCTAGCAAGTCAACAGTCTTTGTGCCCTCGCCGACACGCACGGTGTGGCTTGACGTGATAGAAATGGCACCCAGATGTCTAAGAACCCAGTGACCACTCAGTGCTGGAGCTGTCGCGTAGTGCGTGTCTCAGCAAGGGCCAGAGGCTTTTCGGCCATCGGAGCGGCTGGAGCGCCACAAAAATCTCCATGCTATGCTAGACGATGACATCCGGCCGGGGCCTGGTTCCTGTTTGTGCGTTTTGCGAGTGTCATTGAAACAGCAAATGTTTCCAGCACATGTGACTGTTTACGTGTTTTGCGAGTGAAGAGTGATGTAGGCAAAACACACAAAAATCTTTCCAAAAGATGCGATCGCTAAAAAGAGTTCAACGACTTGTGGTCGCATTTTTTTTTTTTTTTTGAGCGGAACAACTTGGTCACTTGGGTACAAGAAGAACAGCTAGCCGCCGATAAGTTGGACAAACTGGGGCACAACCAGGGTTTTTACCGACCGACTAATAAAACCGCCGGTCCGGTTTCGCTTTACCGTCCGGTTATCGTAAACCGGCCGGTTACGGACGGTTTGGATTTTTGAATTCAACTGAATTCAAATTTTTCCCCGGCGTTCGTATAAATCTGGTAAACCGGGCGGTTTGGAATTTATACCGCCGGTTTGAGCGGTTTACCGAAAGGGTTTGAGCAGTTTGAACGGTTTTTTCAAAATTCAAAATGTAATTTTTTTTTTTTATAAAATGCTAAAAAAATTCCTAAAAAATACTTCATGATTTGTAGAATCCAATGATATCAAAATTACTTAAATTTGAGTGTGTTTTAGTATGTTTTTCGACCTTCATGATTTAATGGGCCTTAATGGGCCGGCTGTGTATTTTTCTTTTTCTTTTTTCAAACTTAGATTTGAAATTTTTTATACCAAACCAACTCCAATTTGACAAATTTTTATACCATTGGCTTCTATAAATCATGAACTATTTTATAGAATATTTTCAACATTTTTTCAAATTTTCAAATTTGATTTGGCGTTTTTATCGCCCGCCGCGGTAACCGGACCGGGCGTAAAGTCCGTTACCGCTGTAAACCGCGGGTTTACCGAGCGGTAAAAAAAAACCCTGGGCACAACCTTCACACTGCACTCAGTGCTGTACTTGTAGGATTTTAACTGGTCAGGTCCAATTATATATATATTCAATCAAGTCAAAATCAATTTTAAGGTCAACAACTTTGTTACCTTTAAATCAATAAAAAGCACTTGCCCTCCTGTTTTCCTTCAAATTTTTTTTTAAGGTTTAAAGTACTACATATATTGAATGAAATCTTGGTCCTATACGAAAATGTGATTTTATAGGTGCGAATTCGATTATAGGTGGACTTATATTACCTAAAATATGTAAGGGAATTTGATGATTTTACCCCTAATTATTTTACAAATCAATGGTGATTTTACCCTCATTTTAACTTTGTGTTTTTGCCCTTTCTTCTTTAACCCAAACCCTCTATCAACCTCGCTTTTCTAACACCACCTGTACATGTCACAATAAAAGTCAAAAAACAAAAGGAAAAATTGGCAGTCCAAAAGACTAAAAATGCCCTCAGGCTTTTTCACTTCACACAGTCCAGCCTCATGCTCATCAGGTACGACGCACGACCGCGTGAGCGCAAGTCTCCCCCGACAGCAACGCCCCTTTCGGCGGCACTAGACCCCTTTGGTGGCCAGCGGCCCTCCCGATGTCTGGACCAGATGCCACTGCCTCTGGCTACGCCACTAAGCAGGGGGCATTGGCGGTCGAAATGGCAACGGTATGTAAATTCACGATGGGTGCCCACCATTCCCAGAACCCGCCAGTCAAAAATCTTACCTGCCGGGTTACCCGTATTCGCAGATGGGTAGGGAATTCATTTCATACCAAGCACCCGCGAGGGTAATTTTACTCAACGGGTAACCCGTGCACCGATAACACACTTTCCGAAATTTAAGTACGCTTATCGAGAGATTTCGCACACAAATACAGGCTAAATTCGCAAAAAAATAAAGTTGTATTCACTCCTTGCATCATGATGCAAAGTACGAGTAGCAAATAGCAACGCAAACGGATAAATAAATCCTTCCACACCCGCGTTCTTATCGGGTAAACACGCCGGTACTTGGGTTTCGGGAACCCGTTGCCATTTTGAGTCGGGCGAAGACAACCCTCCCTCGGAACCACTAGATCCTCCACTACTACAAATTTGATTTTACGGGGTGTTGATTTTATTTTCCGTGGCGGGCATTCGAGAAACCGCCACGGAAAATAGGTGGCCTAGCACCCTCCTCCCGGGGAAAAACCACACGGTTAATCGATTAACCGTGGCGGGCATTGTAAAATAACCGCCATGGTAAATCGATTAACCGTGGCGGTTGTTGTAATAAGCCCGCCACTCAAAATGAGGCCAAACCCAAGAGCCGAAGAGGCCCGTGATCCAATGGAAAAGCCCGCTTCACGGTGTCCTGTATATATACCCTGCACCTAGGGTTTCGAGATCCCATTCCCTCTCTCTCCCTAACCGGCCGCCCCTCCTCTCTCTATCTCCCCGAGGCGACCAAACTCCATCAGCGCCCGCCCTCCCCTCGCCCCCTCCCGTCTCGCCCCCTCCCTTCCTTCCATCATGCCAACAAGGGAGCAGCGAGGCCCTCACCGCCACTCCGACGGTGGCGTGCGGCGGACCTCCCCAATCGATCAGCGCGGCGCCGGCGCAATGGCAGTGAGCCACCCCGGCGACGGCGTCCCCTACCGCGGATCCAAGAACGGTGGCGCGTCGAGCTCCTCCACCACGCGACTCCACTCCCGATCCGGCCATGGGCGCGGCGGATCCCGACGCGGCTCCTCAAATCCGTGACAGCGGTGGTGGATCTCCTTCCTCGCGGTGGCGCGCGGCTCAGATCCCGCTACTCGCTTCCTCGCGGACGCGGTGGCGATCTCCTTCCTCGGCGGTGGCGCGGCTCCTCAGATCCGCGCGACTCAGCGCGGCGGACGTGGTGGCAGATCTCGGCGGTGGGAGGCACCCGGGCGGCATCCTATCCCGCCCGGAAGGATCCCCCCGGGCGAAGGTCACCGGCACTCCGCCGGGCGGCCGAGCTCGGCACCACTTAACCCTAATGGCCTGATCCGCCACCGCCGATCTGGGCCCATTAGGTTAGGTTTTGGATTTTTCTTTTTATTTTTTTAATTTATTTACCATGACGGGCATTGTAAGAAGACCGCCATGGTTAATCTCTATTTTCCGTGGCGGGCATTATTAAATAATCGCCACGGTTAATCGGCACTGCGTGGCGGACATTTTGCCCGCCCGCGGTTAATCGAGGGTTAATCGTTCGATTAATCAGGACCCTAGCTGCATGGCGGTTTTAATGTCCGCCACGGAAAATCAAAAAGTCCTCCACGGAAAATCTATTCTCAGAGTAGTGCTCCCCTCCCAAGCCCGCACCACCGAGTAGGGGCCGCCGTCGGGCGAGGGGCCAAAGGCGCGAAAGCTGCCTACGCGCGCAGCCATAGTGGCGCATGAGCTGCTGTTGGGCAGCATCCCGCTTGCCCCTGCGTCCAAGGAGAGCTTGATCCCCGATCGGAGCTCCCGTGAGGTAGGTCGGGCTCGGAACTATGTCCTGCAGTGCCCGTTGGCCCCTCCATCTTGCTGGACGACGCCTTTCCAGGATGGCTTGAGGTTGAAGGAGGAGCCACATGTGGAGCCCACATGTCGGGCTTGTTTTTCAGCTTGCTCTTGACACAATGGTTAGCATGTGAGGGTAAAAACGCAAAACCTCACAAAAAAATAAGGGTAAAAGTGGAAGGGCAAAGTTATCCTTTTTACACCGTTAGGTATACATAACAGACCAGGGTAGGCTCTCCCTTCGTTTTGAATAAGTGAGGGTAAAAAACACAAAGTTAAAAAAAACATCAGAAAATCACCATTGGGCGAAAGTGAAAACGAGGGTAGAAACGCCAAAAACCCAATATGTAACTATTGGTGTGACAATAATGTTCCGCCACTCCTGGCGTGGGCGCGTGGCGTGACAAGACTCAACATTGAACAAAAAAAACCATAGCTTCTCCGTTTGATATTGATGAAAACGATGTTTATATGAAAAGTGTAGAACTCGAAGAGCTATACAACTTTCTAATTTTGATTTTTTTTTTTTTTTCATTTGAGGTCGTTGCAATGCTAAAAAACAATGTTTCAATAACATAATAATCAGATACAAGTGCTTATCGCCTTTAGAAAAATAATATCTTTCTTGTATTCCTTCAGCTCCACAATACAACTCTAGAACTTGTGAAACAAAAGGAAAATAAAGCATCAACTTCCAAGCTATTATCGAATTATTACAGTGAAGCATCATGATAGCGTTCAGTTATAGCTGCAAGTAGTCTTGGCATTGGGGGCATATCAAGCACATGAAGACCTTCAAGAACTCCAGACCACTTCGCCCATTGTTGGCGATCACATTCATTATCTTGATGCACCAAAATGCAATTTTGCAAATCCTTTCAACCTCTTCCAAATCAATGTTGCCTTGTAATTGCGGATCAACTAAACTTTGTATGTCTCCCTCATGAAGCTTGCTAATTGCTTCCATTGGGAAATAAAAACATTATGACTACTCTTCGCTTATTACTTCTGAGTGTTCCTCTTTCCTGATATGAGTCTCCCAATAATACCATACCAAAGCTGTAAACATCAACTTTGGGTGTAATAGAATTCCACTAAGCCACTCGGGGCGAGATACCCTGCAGTTCCTCTAAATGTAGTCAACTCGGCAAAATCTCTCCCTACAATGCCGCCATCCCAAAATCTGCAATTTTAGGAACAAAAGATGCATCGAGAAGTATGTTTTCAGGCTTAATATCACAAAGTGTATGATGCATTCACGGCAACTTTGGTGCAAGTAGCACAATCCTCTAGCAACTCCGGGAAGGCTATTTGATACCTTGTGCTCCAATTCAAGATGGGACCGTTGCTCTTAAATAGATGGGCGTCAAGGGACCCATTTACCATGTGCTCGCATTAACAAGTAGCCTCTTATCATTTTCACAACAAAACCAATCAATTTGACTAGATTGACATGTTGAATCATTCCAATTGAGCTCACCTCAGCTCGAAACTGTTTGTCTCCTTGACGGGGCACCATCGAGCCTCTTCACTATGATTGTAGTCAAGTCACTTAACACTCCCTTGTAAACAGAAACCAAAACCACCTCCTCCCAGCCTTTACGAGAAATTTTTGTAGCACGACTTAGATCAATGTATCTAAAGGCTACAATTCCACCACCACCTCCAAAGGCCGTAATGCTGCATTGGACATCTTATATTTATTCCTCCAAATCATGAAGAACAGCAGCATGAGCACTAGTAACACAAGACCACCAACAATGCTTGCGAAATAACAGTCTTGGTATTCTTTTTTGCTTTTTTCCTTCGTGACTCAAAACCTCTTTGCAAAGAAGACGAAGGGTAAAGAACATCCCGTGAACTAATACCACCGCCATCGCCCTGATTCACATCCACATTACGCGTTCCCTAGCCAAACGAGCATTTACTATTGTTTGTAGGAATAAGCAAAGGCAAGAGCAAATCATTAAGACAAGCTTCTCGCACAATTGCTTTGTGTGGCAGCACCTTCTATTACCCGAGCATCATAGGGGCAATGAAGTAACACGAGGTATTGGATGGAACACATCTGTTGTACTTGTCTTGCTCTTGTTGCTACTTTGCAATCTAAGGGGGTATTTCTAGCACACCCTCCCTCTGCTTGATCCCCTAGTTTCCAATCCGTGGTGACTTGAGAGAGAAGGTCTCCATACGCGCAGTAGTTTGGGCCTGAATTCTTTGCAGATCCGTGAATGGTCCACGTACGCCAGAGGCCATGCAGAAATCGAAGGCCGAAAGCATATACGCGTTTCCCAAGATTGTTTGGCTTCTGACCAAATGTTCAAATGGAAGCTGGCCAAAGACATCTATTGGGAGGCGAACACGGAAGCCGATTCATTGATCAAGGTGTAGGAGAAGTACACCTCTTCATCGTTCTCTACAAATGTGGGTTTAAGCAAGCCCTTGGTCCGAGGATCCGAGTCCATCGGACCATTGAGAACTTGTACAAGCTCTCCTAGTTTTCCCCGGGCGCCAGACGAAGACATTACATAGGGGGTTTGAGACCGTGGAGGCGATTCGCCCATTGATGTCTACTTCAATTGAGTACAAGCCAAAATCTGGATCGATCGAGGCTCTTCTTTGAGATACCCGTATCGGGTTCAGACCGGGAGGTCTTCTTGTTCCGGCCCGATCTTGGCACGGGAAGACCGACGTCCGGTTGGGTCGGGGGACTCAAAGCTCTCCCACAACGGGACTGCACTGGATGTGTTTTTTTGGCACAAGGGGCAAGGTTTCCAAAGGTTCTGAGAACGGCACTGACGCCAGTGCTGTTTTTGCTGTTGATGAAGAAGGGACCATACTTGTGGAATTGGTGCTAGTGTTGTTATTCTTGTTCAAGGTGACGACTAGGTTGCCATCTCTTGAGATTTTTGAGCTGGGCTACCTTGAGCTCGGACTCAGTGATGGGTCTCCGCCTATTAGCGACCCGCAGCAGGGGTGAAGACAGGGGATCTTGTTGAACCATATGCCAAGATACCAGCCAGGGAGGTGGCGGCGGTGGTGGTGGACGACTCACGGCGATGTGGCTGCCGTTTAGGCTTTGCTTGAACTGGAAGAAGCCAAGCGAACTTGCCGCTTCGAGACGCGAGCTTGTCACCGCGGCAAGCGCTTGGCCTGCTGTGAGAGTGTCGCCGATCGCCCGTTCAGCGGAGCTTGGAGTATGCAGAGAAGAAAAGAAGATGATGAGACACAGCAGTGTCACGTAGAGGGGAGGCATGGCTGAGTATGCTAATGCTATGCCAATCAACAGGGAGATTGCAGAGAGATGATCAAGTTTGTATCATATATAATGCATAGTTGCTAGTGTGTGGCGATAAGATGTTGGGAGGAGAGATGAGGCTATGTATGTATATATATAAAGGAAAAAGTTGTGATAAAGAGCAGTACAGCAGTGCAACGTACTAGTCAAATTTGTCAAGACCATTGAGTAGGACAAGGCATGCACTTGCAGGCAAAATAAGTACATCCTACACTTCCATCAGGTAATGTAAGTCGCCTTTTTGTTTTGTTCCAAGTCAAATAAACTATTTAGCTGACTTTAATTTGACAAGTTTATGAAAAAAAATACAGTAGACATTTACAATCAATAATACTAATTAAATTAGTTTCGTTAGATAATTCATCAGTCATGAAATATACTACCTTGATAATTAATCCATTTAATTTTTTTAGTATTGTAGTCAGTATTCTACTGATGTTAAACTATTTTTCTGATCTGAGTTGCAGAAACTTCAACGAGGACAAAATCGGGATGAGACCACCATTTTGGAATGAATAAATTTTACTAGCGGTCCTCGAAGATGTTCCGAGTTCTCATTCAGGTTTTGGTACTTCCAAATTGCATATTAAACTCCTTAAATTTGTGCCAAGTTCTCGTTCCGGTCCTGGTACTTACAAGTTGCATGCCCTGCTCCCTAAATTTATCACAATTTCATCTCATATCGGTCCCGATACTTAGAAAATGCACATTTGAAAAGTACTCGCTAGGGATAAGAACTTGGGATAAGTTTAGGGAGCTCAATGTATACCAAAGTCTAAATGAGAACACAGGACAATGCAAAGTTTAGGGAGCTAAATATGCAAACTTGAAAGCACCGGAAACTCAAGACAAGTCTGAAAGGCCACCAATAAAATTTACTCTTTTTCTCGAATATATACGGTGCAAAGGCAGTGCTGTAAGATGTGAATAATCTTACAAGCCGGACACAGCCGCCAGGCCTAGGGCTCTGCCGAAAAGAAAAGAGCGAGCGGCGACGCCGCCCGCCGCCCTCTATGCGGCCCGTTTCTCTTCCCTCCGCCTCGCTGCCGGTGGTGACGAGGAGCGGGGGGTCCGCCTCTTCAACAGTCTACCGGGCTCGTAGAGTCTTGGCTGAGTCCACTTAGGTCTAGGTTTGCTCGCCGTCCGGCGTTCGCCAGCGGTGGAGTTAGGGTCGCACGTGAGCGTGGCTCTCCGCGGTTTGCTTTTTCCCGGCGACGCCGGGCGCGGAAGCGACGGCGACGCAAGCGAATAAATTCCCCGCGCAGCTTCTTCCGCTTCTCCGATGGCGATCTTCTCCGACGCCAACGGAGAGGCTGTGGAGACATTTCCAGGAGTCGAGGGCCGGCGATCATCGCCGCCTTTCTTCAGGTGATGATGTTGTTGACCCCGCAATTCAATGAAGATGTTATCCGTGAAAATCTGAGCTTTGCTCGGTCACCGCGTGGAATCGGCGGATGCGTCATGGGGAACGGAGTTGGCCGATGCGCCCGGAGGCAGTTTATTCTACCGATTCACCTGAAGTAGTCCTCCTCTGGCCTCCACCTTGTGGAGTTTGGCCTCGTGCCCCACGCATTTTACTGGGAAGCTGCCGACGGCGTGTGACGAACGGATTCTAAAGATTCTGAGGAAGATGAACAGAAGTTTTGTACTTTTTGTAATTTTTCTTTTCTTAGGATTTCTGTTTGTAAAAGGGTCGTGTAATGCACCAAGATTAATATACATGTTCCTTCTCAAAAAAAAAAAAGATGTGAATAATCCGTGGCCTAACCATGCAAACGGGGCTGTCCCAATTAACCAAGCACAAACAGTATCGTGGACTCGGTCGGTCGTTGCCCTGCGCCACAGGCTACAGGGTCGCTAGCTGTGGCAGGACGGGGACGGGTCGGGACAGACATGCATGCATGGCGTGAAGGACCCGGCCGTCGGTGACCGGACCACGAGCAGGTCGTCGCCTAGCCCACAGGCAAAAGCAAGCGAGGTGTGCGCTGTCCCGTCGTCGCCGTCGTGACAGCAAGCAAGACGCCAGAGGCCGCTCGACCATGCATCGTCGAGTCGGCACAAAAAAATATCTCCGAGCTATACCCGAGCAGTGCTGAGTACGTAGTGAGTGCTGACCGGCCGGCCTGTTCTTCTGGCCGGTCTCCCCCGATCGGGTCAACAATAGATTGATTTTGCACTGAGCAGCAGGCATGCATGCATCCGTTACATTGGAGGTAATAATAAAGGAAGGAAAGAAGCTTGCATCTTGCAACATCATGTGCACTAGCATCCAACAACTAATCATCTACCCATTTGGAGTTGCAGCCGAACATGGTGCAGGGACAGGAAGAGATTAGAAGAAGCCCTCTGAATAGTAAGATGTAAAGTGCTGGCATTGCCTTAGTTGAGATTATGAATTGGTGAGTGGCAAGGGATGCATGATGGTTGCATATATGTGTTTGCAGCTCTACAACTGCTATTTGGAGAAGGAAGCATGCATGCAACTTGGATTGGATTGGATGTATCCTTGCTGAAGGCGCTGCTGTGGAATTAGACTCATATCTTCTTTGGGTTGTCGCTTCTCTCTGCCGCTGTTTGGCGTGGGTGTGGTTTTGATTACCCCTCGTAGCGGTCTGCTGCAAGTAGACGCGCTCCTTGTGCATGTTGTTGTAAACTTTATTTCTCTTTATTAATATATTGCCGGGAAACCGGATCTTTCAAAAAAAATCATCAAAGACACTGCATGCCAACTACATTATGTTCAGCAATTCTCACTTAGCCTGCCTGCCACTTGTACTAGCTAGTTGGTAGGGTACAAACACAAGGCAAGAGGCTATATGGCAGTGTCTACTCTATAAACCATAATATAAGTAGTCATTAGGGCGTTGACAGAGGTGATACTCTGTTTAGCAGTTTCTATTAAAGCATTCTCTATAGTTAATGTAACATCATCAGCCTCATGTTCCCAATCTGCACCTGCATTATTTGTGTAGCAACTAATATGTTGGATTTGAACAGGCAGACCAAAGTAACAACATTGCTTATGATTTTGAGTGAACCTTCCACCAAAACAGGCAGACCAAGTGCCAGCGTTCCTCCAAGTGCCAGCGTTCCTCCATCACGAAGCTTCCCACCAAGATGCAGGAGCTGATGCCTCCCCGGCCAACGCATGGTGCGAATAACAACAGTACCAGCATTCATCCTCACCTTGAAAAATAAAAATCAATTCACCATATATCTCCAGCAATTGAGCTTCCAGTATTCACCTAAAGCCTAGTCCCAGCTGTCCACTGGATAATAGGACTGAGCAGATCACCACCAATCAACCTGAAAAAGAAACAGAATGCTGAGATAACCAAGCAACTGTTCGGTCCCAAAGTCCAAACCCTATATCACTTCCTACCTATGCAATTCTGAAGATTAATCATAACCCAAGCACTTTTCCATCCTTCACAAAAATCACTGAATAGTTGAAGAGGATAGAGTGATTCGTTGTGACAACAGTACTTAATCCGAGGATAAGATGGAACATGAAACTATGAATGTAAGAGAAATCCATTTCCTTTTTTAAATACAAAAATTCTGATTTTCTGGGTCTAGTGAATAAATGGTAGAGCCTGGCTCTAATTCTGGTAAAATTAAAAACAAAAAGCAACGAAAGCATAACTTTTTAATTCGTTAATTGAAAGCTTAACTTTTTATTGGTTTTTTTTTTTTTGAGGGAGGTTAATTGGAAGACGTAGTGCTACTTTTGGTACTAACCAGGTCTCCTGGACCAGATAACTTGAACCATGATTCAGTCTAAAACTTCTTAATTGGTTAATTGGAAGACATAGTGCTACTTGGTACTAAGCAGGTCTCCTGACCAGATAACTTGAACCATGATTCAGTCTAAGAGGAGTACATTAAGTATTTAGATGCACTTGATTTCAAGCCCTCCGAAAAACATGTGCACTCACTTGCCAATCATCTTTGTAATCTCAGAAATCAAATGCCTCACCAATCATGTCCTGTATATACTTCTCACCCATTAAATAGAGGTAACTTTTTTTTTGAGCAGAGGCCGGAAGTTCTGTTTCAAGGCGGCTGTCATCAGTTAACAGTTATGTAGTACCAGTGAAAACTACTTTTATATGTTACAAAAAATTACTTTTTATACGTTATCAAAAACTACTTTTTTATATAAATTATAAGACTCAACTTGAGACAGTGAATCAGAACATTCACAAATGGCACAAACAAAGTAAATGAACAATATCAAATTTGGTTGAACTTGAGATGCTTTGACTCTTCAAAATTCTTAGAATGACTTATAATTTGGAATGGACCGAAAGTACAACTCTAAAACTAAGCTACCAAAAAAAAAAGGAACTCCTGACAATGATGCATTTATGAATACATTGAAAATGCATCAGAGCATTCAGTTAGAACTACAAAGTAGTCTTGGCATCGGAAGCATATCAAACTCTTGTAAGCCCACAAGAACTTGGACAACTTCACCCATTGTCGGCGCCATATCAATACTTTTAGTGCTTTGAAATTTGACTGAAACACTCCATATCAATGAGACCTTTGAAATACATCAGGCCATCTGCAACACACAGAACATTGACTTAGCAATTCAGCTAATTCAAGTATGTGGCATAATATGAACTAGGTTTACATGCACAAATATGTGAGGAAGGGTCTCATATGTACCTGTCTATCTTATCCAAATTTTCTCGGTGCTTTGCACTCGAAAAAGTCTTCTATTGCCTTGTGAAACTTGTCCATCATTTTCTTTCAAACGTTCTTCAGAGGTATGATAATTATGACATAATGAAGCAATAAGATCCACGCCTTTCTAAGTTTTGTCGTGGAGTGCTTTCATCAAGGTGAAACATTGTTCCAAAGCAACGTCGTCCCGCATGGCAGATTTAAAAGATGGGTGTTTTACGTGCAAGAAGGATCAATTAATATCTACCGCTACTTGCCGACGATGGAAGAACGAAATTAGCAAGAGTTCGATAGATTGATTACCTTTCAGAGCATCGCTGAAGAGACGAGTGCTGCAAGAAGCTGCGCGGCCCGATGGGGAGTAGGCTCCGGGAGGACCTTGACGGCGAGTAGGGGGCGGTGTGGCGGTGAGGAGGCGTATATCGATGCCTGCGAAAACGCATCGCAGAGCTCGGCTCGTAATGGCGGCGACGCCGGCACCGGAGCTGGGATGTCGCCAAATTGAAGAGAAGGGAGGAGGATGCGGTGAGGGAGAGGTGTGGTGAGATTAGGTGGCGGGCGCCGATGCCGCCCCTCGTGGGTTCAAATAGAATGTATGAGGAGCGAAGAGAGAGGCGCCGCGGCTAAAAACCAGCTGCACAAGAGTAGTGTGTAGTGCTACTTGTGAACATGGCACTACGCCATAGGTTCCGCAAGTGGCAACTAGTGAACATGGAGAAAGCAGCCGTGTTCTTCACCTCAAACAAGCTACCGCAGGTACGCACTGAGTTCCCGCTAAAACCAGGGCTTGCACAAGAGTAGTGTGTAGTGCTACTTGTTGGTACCAGAATAAGGGCTTGGCCCGTCTGGTCACCTCCTCCACCCCTCCCCCCTTCCACCTTAGCTGGGCTGGCGGGCCATGGCGCCCTCCTGAGCTCGACGGACGGGACGGGCCACCGGATCCACCGGCGGACTCCGATGGCGGCCTTGGCGCCCGGCTCCCCCTGCGTCCGGGATCGGGGCGCCCGGCTCCGTGGTAGCCCAGTAGCGGCGCCCGCCCGGAAGCCACTCCCGCCCGGCCTGGCCCCTCTAGGTGCTCTCTCTCCCCAGCCGGATCCGGCCCGCGTCGCGCCCGGCGCAGCCGGCTCGGCCGACCGTTGCTTCCCAGCGCCGCACCCGACTCCACCGTCCCGGTGCTTTTGCTGGAGTAGGCGGGGTGAATCCCTACGCCCGTGTGGCGGGTGGCAGCGGCGCCCGGGGGCTGATGCGATGGCGTAGCTGGATTCATAGATTAGGGGTGGCGTCCATTGTTTTAATTTTTTTTTTTTTTTTTGCTGCTATAAGTTTATATGTTTATATACAGATATATAAACTAGAAACATAAGCGCAGCATACGCGCTTTCATGTGATGACCAGTGTACCATGTTGATATTGGATTGTGCATGTATCCTTTTATCTGTAATTGGATCATCATTTATAGAATAGGTCCATGTTTCAATGAGCTAAGATACCAAATTAGGTGCATATTTAAGATTTAACTACTAGCAATTCTCCAGGGATAATCACATTGCAAAAAGAATATACGAGTATAGTTGTCTAACAATAAATAGGTAGCTCATCGAAGACAATTACTGAATATTAAAGTTCATGCTCAGCTACTATTTGGAAATTATTCATGTCAGAATTCATGTGTTCTCAGGTACTATTTGGAGAGTATCCTCGTCTTACGCATCCTTACTGTCCCGG
The DNA here is from genome assembly GCA_015847255.1 of Hyparrhenia diplandra. NCBI lineage: Eukaryota > Viridiplantae > Streptophyta > Magnoliopsida > Poales > Poaceae > Hyparrhenia > Hyparrhenia diplandra. Next base: position 7,740 of record JADLZK010009596.1, on the reverse strand, counting down.
TGTAGATGTTGTAGACCCAGCATATTTATTTAGCGCTAAAAGCTGATGTTTTCATTGGCTATACAAGCAATAGTTATTAATAGCAGGAACAAGTACTAAAATATTTCTGTATTGATTTGAAGTGGTCTGGATAAAGCGAACAAGCTAAATTCGTGTCAAACTGAAAGTCTCTCAATCGATTCCTGAAAGTTTGATTGAAAAATAGAGGTTTGTTTTCATAGGTAACTGATGTTGAAAGTGATGTTTCCAGACTGTAAATGTAGCCATTCTTAGTGTTTGTAAACTAAAGCACCTTTACCTTTTCAGCAGTGTTCTATGGATTTATGCCATTGTCATATTTGCTCATACGGTTATATCTTAAAAACCACTAATCGAGAAAGCCAAACATTGAACGTTTGTCTATGCTAAATTAAATCACAATGTTTATTTAAATGGTGGAGTTCTTTTGTGCACATTTCATCAAAACACATGTAGAGCGTAAAGTGGTACCTGGTAGTGCAAAAGTGAGCGAGTATATAGCTTTTTAAATCAAAGCAAATGAGACAAAGGATCAGAGTACTAATATTCTCCTTTGCGAGGGCACCCACAGAGTACCATATCCATTCAGTTCCGAACTGCGGTTATGCAATTTTCTTTCTAAAAACGCAATTCGAAAGGCACTCAGCTGTGTACGTCAGGGCAGGAGGTTGATTATCTCTGAAATTAGTGGCGAAGACGAGCTGAACTGGTCAGCTGGATGGATGCTGGAGGCAAAGGGGGCGATAACAGCCGTGAGTGGGCGGGCGTCCAGCGACAGTTCGACGGAGGCATGGAGCGTCGGAGCTGCGACGGCGCGCGATGACTGATGGTGCGATGGCTGAAGCAGGGCGACGGGCTGGGGAGGGAGATGGACGCGGAGCTTGTGCAGGCCACGCCCCCCTACTACCCGCGCCGCGGTGGCCATAGCCGCCGTGTCCGCGTCCGCTGCCCGCTCCGAAGTCGCCGGAGCCGTCACGCCCGGCACCTCCGGCCGCGGCGGGGTCGCGCGGGGGTCGCAGGGGTAGCCAGGCCGCCGCCCGCGCCGGAGGAGGAGGGAGGTGCGCGTCCACTCTGCCAGTCTCGTTCCGGCCGCTCGCCCGCGCCGGGATGGCTCTCGCGAAGGTTCCAAAGTACATGATGAAGCGGGTAGAGGACTCCAAATCGATCCGTCATCGGATCGGTTGACGTCTCGCGTTCACCGGATCCAACGGCTTGCGCATTAACGGGCGACGTGGACCCGCCAACCGCCAGCGGTTTGAAGCAGGATTCCTATGGTAAAGATTACAAAACAAAAAAGAGAACACTTAGAGTTTAGCATTGCAATAATATAATTTAGAGAGTTGTACTTCTTGAACAAAAAACAAGTTTAGCATTGCATACCCTTTAGCTGTACACTTTGCCTATTCTGACGCGAGTGCGTCAGTACAACTGAATAGCCATCGTCCTCAGTTTAGAGCTTACCAATTAAGATATTATAGATAGAAATGAACATGACGGAACCTGATAAAGGAAGGACATCACAATCGTATAGATGTCGTGATGCGTTGCTAACCGCTAGTATGCTACCCTTGGCGTTCTCGGCGGCCGCCGCGGACCGTCAAGGCCTTGTGGCGAAGAGACGTATCGACAGTTTGACTAGGAAGACTTGTGAGATGGATCGGGGACGTAGTTTCGACTTTGCAGCAGATAAAAAAAAACGAATCTCTAATGAATTTTTGAGCCAAAACTCAGGGTGGTCCTGTGCTCACTACAGGACTAACCCTTGGCCTGCCACTGGGCTGGTGCGCGTCCAGGGGGCCCTGTTTGCCTGCGGTGTTGTGTCCCGCGGGTTAGGTGGCGCTTTTGGCGAAGCGACGCCGCGGCGCGGGTGAGCCAGATGCGCTGCTGCTCTCACACCGCGGGTGGTGGTGGGCGTGTTGCTCTGGCGTGCGGCCACCGACGCCATGGTGGCGTGATGCTCGGCTTCGCCGCCCTTCAAGCGTGCGACTTGATGCATGGAGCTCGGGCGAAAGCCTCCAGCTCGACGCGGTCGGGTGGACGCACCGCGACAACTTTTGCCGCCGCGAACCTTCTTGAAGGCGCCGCTTTCAACTCTCATGCCTCCTGCTTTTCGTTACGCCCGGGCTTCTCCCTCCTCGCCGCGCTGGTCGCCTTTGCCGCGACTCTATTGGTACTCCTTGCCTCCTCACCTAGGTCCTAGCTAGTAGTTGCTGCGCCGTTGTCGCGGTTCTTCGCCGCCGCGCGATGCTTTGCCGCCATGTATCTTCTACGAGTGCCGCTGGGCGCGTGTCGCCGGTGTCGCTGGGTCGCTCTCCTCATGACGCTCGTCACGGCGTTCTTTCGCCGCTGGCAGGATGCTTTGATGCCATGTATCATCCCCTTGAGCTTGCGTTTCCGGGCGTGCAACGGTGCCGCCGGTGTCGTAAATGTGACCCGCGATGGTTTGCCGCCGAGGTATCTTTCTACGAAGCTATGCTTTCCGGGCGTCCGCTGCTGACGCCGAGGTCGCGGGTCGCTTTCCGGCAGATGCTTTGCCGCCGTGATGGTTCCGTGGACGCGGCTACCAAGGCTCCCGGGTCTCGACGATGCTTTGCCGCTTCCGCTCTAGCGATGCTTTGCCGCCGGCCGCCGATGGCTCCAATCGCTAGCTACCTAGGTGTTGAGTTCAATTTGTAATAGGATCAAAAGAGGTCGGGCTGTTAGGTGGAGGGTTCACCCCACCCCTACCCCTTTCGTTGCTTGCTGTTTGTTTGTGTCTGTGTGCTTCGTAGTGTAACTGTGTGGATTACCCGCTGAACATTTGTAATTTCCTCACTTTATCGCAAAGATGCCAAATGCACGCTTTCGAAAAACAATGATCCAAAACCTGATGTAAAGAAAGAAAAACATGGATGTGTTGCCAATCATCTATTGAGGCTCGTAAAATCAAATGCCTAAAAATCATGTCCTCTATATACCTCTCATTTATTAAACTAAGGTTATTAAGCTTTTGTATCAATCAAATGCCTAACAATGATTGCATTCTCCGCAGGCAACTCTGATGCAACTAGGACAATCCTTTAGCAACCTCCTATGGCTATTTGATGCCTAGTGTTCCAAACTCAGGACACTAGTATTATTGCTCGATCTGAAATAGATGGGCACATTTGGCATGCATTGTTCATATACAAGTACCTCTACTATCACCTTCACTGCAGAAACCAACTCAATTTGACAAGGTTAATGTTGGATCGTTAATTCCAATCGAGCTCACCTCGGCTCTGAATTGCTGCTTATCTCCCGGCGGTGCACCATCGAACCTTTTCACTTTGCAATATATAGGAGTCATGTCATTAGCACACCAGACTTGAAAACACAAATCCAAAACCACCTCCTCCCAACATTTCCAAGAAATTTTAGTAGCATGACTTAAATCAGGTATCTAAAGGCTAATACCCCCCCCACTGCATCTTGACTGCTGGTTGAAATGTCCACCAAAAATCCTGGGTACATTTGTCTCCGTTTGTTTAGACAGCAGCACTAAAGTTCATTAAGTGGTACGTCCCCGTCAGACGAGGCGCGAACTTATGACAAATTCTTGAATCAGGTCCGAAGGTTAACTCATAGGGGAATGGTTTGTGTAAATGTTTATAGGGGTGATGTAAAAGCGTGTTGCATATCTTCCTGCTTAAGGCATATCTGCCACCACCATCTTGACTGCTGTACAAATGTCCACCAAAACAATTAAGATTTGTTCCTTCAAATCACTGACAGCAAAGCGCTAGTGTTCTAAATGTCATACAAGTTACAAATAGACAATCTAATTAACTTATAGCGTAAATTTCAATAAAAAACTTAGTGAAGAAAGATCTACTGTAAATTAAGCAGAATGTAAAAGTGGCATATCTTCCCCTTAAATTTAAAGTCGATATAATATACAACTGCCCCATCATATACAAAACAAAGAAACACATTATTTTAGTCCTACCATAATTGAGGGTCGTTAAAAAGTAATAAAAACTAGAAAAATCATCATGCGTAAAAAAAATTAGCCATTATTTAAATATTTCCCTTATTTAAATGCATGCTTGCTTTGTTTTATTGATCTAGATCCATATTACCAACTCTATCTTCTACAAAAAAAACAAGGAACACTGACTATGGGTGCATTATGAATCACTATACGTTGAAAATGCATCACAAAGCGTTCAGTTAGAGCTAAAAGTAGTCTTGGCGCCCGAGGCATCAAACTCTTGTAAGCCCTCAAGAACTTGGACAACTTCACCCATTGTCGGCCGGACACACTCATCATCTTGGATGCACCAACATGCAACTTTAGCAAAACCTTTTAGCCGTCTTCCAAAATCACCATTTAATTGTGGATCCACCAAACAGGTCACATCTCCCTCATGAAGCTTGCTTGGACAGCTAGTACAGGGGGAAAAAATCAACAAGGCTGCTTGTTAAGTAGAGTATACTTGATTAGTGAATTCTCCTTCCTGAATGATTTCCAAAGAAAGCCTTTTCCAAAGTTGTAAACATCAACTTTTGGGGTAATAGCAACACCACTAAGCCACTCAACGGGGCAAGATACCCTGTGGTTCCTCTAAATGTGGTCAGAACTTCGACTAAAATTCTTCCTACAATTGCTGCCATCCAAAGTCTGCAATTTTAGGAACGCTATGACTGCATCCGTATATGTTTTACGGCAACATCCGCGATGTATGATGCATTCACGGCAACTTCATGCAAGTAGGATAATCACTCTAGCAACTCCTTTATGGCTGTTTGATGCCTAGTGGGTCCAACTTAGGACGGTAGCATTGCTCTGAAATAGATGGGCGTCAAGAGACCCGACATGTTTTCATACATACAAGTAGCCTCTTATCACCTTCAACTGCGGCCAATCAATTTGACAAGATTAATATGTTGGATCATTTCGACGAGCTCACCTCAGCTCGAATTGCTCCTTGTGCATCATCAAGTCTTTTTCACCGCAATAGCAGTTGAGTCACCTAGCACTCCCTTTGTACACACAGAACCAAAAACCACCTCCTCCAAGCCTCTCACTCTGAAATTTTAGTAGCAATGACATAAATCAGTGTATTTAAAGGCTATAATTCACCACCACTATCCCGGATGCCGTGTAATGGAGCATTGCACCACCGAATGTTCCTCCGTGATCGCGAAACACTAGCATGAGCACTGAGCACTAATCCAGAACCAACAACAATTTGCGGCAATAGCAAATCGTTGGTGTTCTTTGCTTGGTTCCGCTTCAAACTCCTCAAATCACTTTTAGCAAAGGCGAAGGTAAAGAACATCTTGAGAACTAATAGCGGTGTTACACGCACGTCTACATTGCGGTCTCCATGCCGCATGAGCATTTACCATTGCTATAAGAATAAGCGATTACCATGCGATCAGCAAGACAAGCTTCAGCGCAATCGCTTTTTGTCTTGGCGGTGCGCTGTGTATTCCCGGGATTATAAGGGCAGATCATGAGCTGTGGGGGTGGAACATCAGCGAACGATGATGCGCCACGTTGCTAGTAGTTTTGCGGGTCAGGGGAGTTGTTACACACCCACCTACGTCGGATCACGAAGCTCGGTCGAGGTGGTCGAGAGAGAGATACTCCATGCGATACCTGAAGCGACGATGGGGATGGTGAATTCCGTTGCGAGCAGGTGAGTTCGCACCTCGGCAAAAGTGAGAGCAAATCGGGAGGCGAGCACTTATATGGTATCCTCAAGAACTTTGTCCTCCGACCGAGCATCAGCTTGAGCTGGCCGGCGATGCCGATGAGGACGAACACGGAGGCCGACTCGCTGGTGATGTTGTAGGTGAAAGGACACCTCGTCGGAGGTGTCCATGTAGCCCCCTACCAGCGCCCTTGGTTCTGATTAATGTTCATCGAGCCGAGATCGGCACGAGCTCTTCTAGTCTCCCGAGGTCCATGACCCGTACCTCACAAACGGGCGTTGCGAGTTGTGAGCTGCATGAACCCGTTGGCGTTGATGTTGAAGGAGTATGAGCTGGGGCTCGGATCGACCGAGCTCTTCTTCGAGATGAACGGAGGTTGAAGTGGTTTCCCACGGGGAGCTTGTTCCGACCGATCTTGGAGGCTGGGGGAGTCCGATGTCGGTGGGGTAGTCGAAGCTCGCCCACCCGTGTAGCCGCCGGTGCCCGGAAGTGGGTAGAGTTTTGGTAGGAGGGCGAGGTTGCCGGTGTTCATGAGGACGACATGGACGTTGCTAGTGTTTGTGGTGCTGTTGGTGACAGCTGAGGACCGATTGGGGGATTCATCGGTGCTGTTGTTGTTGGTGATGAAGAGCATGTCGCGCCTGTTGAGATTCGAGCTGAGTACCTTGAGCTCGGATTCGCTATGGGTCTCCCGGTTGGCGATCCGAGACCGGGGTCGACTGGGATCTTGCTGAACCGACACCAAGGTACTCATCCGAGGTGACGGTGGTGCTCTTTGCCGCCGCCGCCGTCTGGCGGGTTTGGCGAACTGGAAGAAGCCAAGCGCCGAACTCGCCATTTCTTGAGACGAGCTTGTCGCCGGTGGCAACCGCTGGGCCTGCCGCGAGAGTGTCGCCGATCACCGTTGCAGCAGAGTTTGGAACGTGCAGCGAATAAAAAAGATGATGAGACCCAGCAGCAGCTGTCACGTGAGAGCCATGGCTGGGGGTATGCTAATGCTATGCCAATCGACAGGAGAATTGCAGAGATAAATCGATGCGATCGCATATGCATAGTTGCTACCTAGGTGTAATGGATGTTGAGGAGGTGAGATGAGACTGATGATAAAGAGCACTACTACAGCAGTGCAACTCCAACCAATGCTTTATGGACATGCAGTGCAGTGCAACTAGTGAAATTAGTCAGTCGTGGACGATGACATCGTGGCCGGCAAAAAGAAATGTTTACTGACCGCACTAGCGACTAAATCGCAGGGAGCCGATCTTTATATTGTATTTAAACAGTCGTTGTGTCTCAAATTATTGATATGTTTTACCTATATGGGGAGACCTTTCTTTTGCTCAGTCCTCTCTGGCTGCTATGTGCTCTTCCTCGGAACCTGCTGCAGTGTCACGTAAGCTATGTTAAATTTTTGAAGAAAACAGTGAGCTTCCCATGAGCACAACAGCCACTAATTTAAACAGATCAAAAATGATATTCCTCTCAGTCCCAAATTATAAGTCATTCCCGAGAACTATGGAGAGTCAAAGTATCTCAAATTTGACCAAATTTATACAATAAGATAATAACGTTTAAGATGTCAACTAAGTATGATTTCGATTCTTCATTAAATATATTTTCATAGTCACAGATCTCTGTAATTCTCTCTATACTGGTCAAACTCGAAAAATGTTTTGACTCTCCAACATTCTTGAATAGAGAAGTACTATGTAATACCTCAATCAACATGTTGAATCTGATGACACAATGCCATGTGTGACATTCATGTCTGAGGCAAAGAATGGTTCATAGAGTTATTTCGCACGCAATTATTTTGTATTGCCTGACTCAGCTTGTCAAATTCAAGAAGCAAAAGACATAGAGTTTAACTCATACCAACAGTACATGGTGATCACTTTTCCAAACAGGATTACTCTTGAATCCAATCATCCAAACTGCTACTAAGGAAAGAATTAAATAATGTCAAAACTTTTGATGGGACAAACTCTGGTTATATCATTTCGTTTTTATCGTTCAGGGGAGTAAGGACATAGTCTTCCT